>JAASFS010000026.1:0-53606 GCA_023333865.1 Globisporangium perplexum | reverse complement strand
TCTCTCTCTCTCTCTCTCTCTCTCTCTCTCTCTCTCTCTCTCTCTCTCCTTCGAACTGGACAAGACCGACAAGATCGACGCCGGGTATCTCACTCGTGGTCTCCCTCTCAAAAAAAGTGTCGCGATGCGATCGGATCGGCTTGGACCCTCGTGATAAGTTTGAGCTCCTGGGCGTCAGACACTCGTGTGCCGCACCACTGGAGCTCTCTCACTCACTCTCGCTTCTCCCAGCGACCGCACACCAGCTTCCTCGCTCGCAAGCACCTCCAAGCCGTCCTTCCAACTCTCAGCAAGCCATGAAGATCGCCAGCATCGTGTCCACACTCGCGCTCAGCACCTCCGTCGCGAACGCAGCGCAGTCGACGGCCGACTTCCCGGGCATCTGCTCATCCGTGTCGGATTGCAAGGTGTACGGCTCCAACTACGCATGCGTGTCCGTAGACTCGAGCGTCGCCGGGCTCGAGAACCTCAGCATGTGCATCCCAGGCGACACGGTCTGCAGCGGACAGATCTCCGGCGCGTGTCCGACCTTCGCGGCGTGGCCGAAGGCGTATCGCGTCGTGCAGCCCGTGTGCGTGCTCGTCCCCGTGCTCAACTGCAACAAGAAGTACGCAGTTTCAGCCGGCTCGGCTGCGGACACTAGCGCGGATGTCGGCGCCGCGTCTACCACGGGTAGCGGCACCGTCGAGTGTTACGTGCGCAACTTCACGACCGCGACGCAGTACAAGGTCGTCGAGGGTATCTACCAGTGCGTCGACTACACCAAGTACCTCTCGTCCAACTACGGGTACCTCCAGAACCTCACGGACGCGACCACAGCGGCGTGCGCGTACAGCTCCACGGCCAAGACGCTGTGCTCCGGACAGGGCACGTGCGCGCCGAAGACCTCGTTCGCGCAGGACTACCAGTGCAAGTGCAACAAGGGGTACGACGGCACGGCCAACTGCAGCACGGTCACGAGCAACCAGTGCAGCAGTCTCGGGCAGTGCGGCACGCTCGGCACGTGCACTGTCTCCACCGGCTCCACTACCGGCGCCTGCACGTGCAAGGCCGGCTCCACGGGCGACCAGTGCACCAAGTGCGACGCGAGCTCCACCTCAGCGTGCAACGGCCACGGCACGTGCGACGCGAGCGGCGTGTGCACGTGCGCCGCTAAGTGGTCCGGCACCTTCTGCACGGACTCGACCAGCAGCACCTCGACGCCGTCCACGACCACGTCCGGGTCCACGAGTCTCCCGTCGCTCCTGGCGACGGCTGTCGTCTCCGGGATGACCCTCGCCGCGGTCGGCGCGATGGTCTTCGCGTAAGCCTCTCGCTTTCGCGAGTCTGCATGCCCACCTATCGATCTATGAACCTTCCGCTTCTTGCATCCTCGTCACACGTGCTTCTCGCTCCAGCGTGCTCCGCTCTCCTGTGTCCAACATGCCAGCCCCGCTGCTCCATCGCGATCTCTTCGCTCGTCGCGCATCCTCTCTCCCTCTCCAGCCAATCTCGTCCAGCGGTCAACGCACACACCACTCGAATGTCACGCAACTCTACTCTTGAGCTCCAGTTCGCGCCGCCGAGGCGTCGACTCCGACGGCCAGGAGCTCTCTACGCGCGCTCGTACTTTCACTCGATCGTCTATGTGGGCAGGGGGCGGCGTCTCGCTCTATCGCCGCATCTCAAAGCACAGGTTCGCCGCCGCCTGCACGTCGCCGTTCGTCTTCCGCAGCGTCTCGAACGCGACCTCGGCGCCGAATCCCATGTCCAGGATGCTCTGCACGCGCTTGGACTTGCGGAAGCGGATCACCAGCGGCCGCGACTGCACCTTGATCATGTTGAGCGCGCGGTCCACCTGGTAGTGCTGCAGCGGGTGGCCGTTCGCCTGCAGCACGAGGTCGAAGAGCCCGATCTGACCGCTCTTCTCGGCGCCGAAGAGTTCGCCGTTCACGCCGCGAGGGAAGCTCGTGACGCACAGCTCGCCGCCGATCTTCTCGAGGTACATGCCCAGCACGACCGCGTCGTCGCCGAACTGAACGTCGTACTCGCCCTCGCCCAACGCCGAGTTCATCGATAGCGTGCGCGGCATCATCGCGATCGCGGCAGACACCGGCGTGATGTTGATCCGCGAGATCGAGCTCCGCCGCTTCAGCTCGCCGAGCTCGAATTCGCGGTCGCTCTGCACGCGCAGCATCATCACGTCGGCGGGTTCCGCTGCCTGCGCGGTCGACTCCGCGGCGGGTGTGGCCGTTCGCTCGGACTCGGACGTCGGGCTGCCAGCCATCAGCATCGGCTCCTCCTCCGCCACGCTGCCGAGGTGCTTCCTCGGCGGTGGCGACGGCGACGACACGTCCTCCTCATCCGGCACCTCCTGGATCGACATCTCACCCTGCAGCGACGAGAACGAGTGGCTCTTGCGTCGCTGCTCGGACGCCTGCGCCGCGGCCTCCGACAAGCTAAAGAGGCTGATGGACGAGTCCTTCCGCTGGTCCGGCAGCTCGTAGAAGAACAGCACCGGCTGGAAGCGGCCGTTCAAGCACCTGCGCAACACAGCAGCACACACACACACACAGGTGAGCCCCTCGGTCGCTTCGACCTGGCGCCACGCCGCAGCCACACGCAACGTACTCGCGAATGACGTTCTCCCACGCGCCGACCTCGATCACGCGGCTGTCGTCGAAAAGCAGCCACATCTTGTGCGCCGTGCTGTAGAAGAGCGCGACGTAGTGGCGGCCGTAGTAGCACACGAGGCCGCGCAGGCGGTACGTTGTGCGGATGCCGCCGTTCTTGAAGCGCACGGCCGGTCCCGCGGCGTCGAAGCACTTGGCGAGGTCCACACGGTCGCCGAAGTTCGACAGCAGGCTGCGCACTTGGTCCTTCGTGGCCGACGTCGTCGCCCAGAGCACCGACATGGCGAAGACCATCGGGAAGCGGTGGATCTGTCGCTCCTTGTTGTACTTGCCGCCGCACTGGTCGGCGTCGCAGGACGCGCCGACGTCGCCGTTGTTGAGCGAGATGTGGCGCATCATGTGCTCCATCGAGTCGAACGTCTTGCTGTACAGGTCGCTCGCGTACGTCGTGAAGATGAGGTTGCTGTAGTCGCGTGTGACCGTGTGGTGGCACGCGCCGCACGCGTACCGGTCGTAGATCTGGTGGCTGAACACGAGGTGCGGGATGCTGTTCTCGTCGAAGACGGCTTGCGGGAGCGGCTCGGCCGCCTCGGTCGCCTCAGGCTCGTTGTCGTGGCTCACGAGGCGCACGAGCGACTTGACCATCGCCGTCGTCTTCTGCGTCTCGCTGATCTCCGTCGCCTCCGTCTGCTGGTGCATGAGGTTCAGCAGCGCGAGCAGCGTCTCCTCGGCGTCGTACATCGCGCCTTCCTGGAAGTTCTTGTCCGCCGCGTACAGCACGCTCATGCCCTTGCGCAGCGCGCGCGAGTGGATCGTGCCGCTCGAGATGTCATCGTACTCCATCATGATCGTCTGCGAGCCAGGGAGAGGTGCGTGTGAGCAGCAGCAGGAGGCAGGAGCCAACAGCTCCAGCGCTGCTTGCGTACCTTGAGCGCGCGCAGCACGTTCGCCTCCACGGTGCGCGTGCCGTCCTTGATCTCGACGTGCAGCAGGAAGTGGCGCATGGACGTCAAGTGCCAGAAGCTCTGCGCAGCCACAACAGCAGCCACAGGCTCGTGAGTGGCGTTCCCGTGGTGTCACCCACGCAGCGCGGCTTCGTACCTGGATCACGACGTTGAGGAAGCAGCTGTTCTCGCCTGCGTGATGACACAGCGCCAGGTGTCAGTTAGCTGTTCGACCAGCACGAGCGCGCATACCGGTACGTACCGGAGGCGTTGAGCAGGCCGCGGTGCACGGACGCGCCTTTGACCCACATGTTGGGCTGCTTGCTGCCGAGCGCGGGCTTGGCGGGGGACTCGTCGCTGCCCGCGGTCGTGGCGTTGCTGCTGCTGGCGGTGCACTCGCCGAAGCTGCGGCTGCCGAGCGCCGCGAGCGTGGTCGGCGGCGCGGCGGCGGCGGCGGGCGGCCAGTTCTCGGCGCCGTTCGTGAGGATGCGCAGGTGGCGGATCCACTCACTGGCCGCCTGCGCGAGCGGCGCGTCGACCTCGAGCACGCGGTCGCCGTTGTCGCTCTGCTGCACGACGCTCACGAGGAAGGCGAAGCGGCGGCCGTCCCACGGCGCGACGCCGAGCACCTTGAAGGACTTGAGCGGCTTGACGGAGCCCGCCATGAGGTCGCCCGCCGAGGGCTGGAACTTGAAGGTCGAGAGCAGCCGCGTGTCCTTGGCCAGTATGCAGTAGCGCATGTGGCGCGGACGCATGTTGACCATCGAGCGCGTCTTGAGGTTCAGCCAGCCGCGGTGCACGAGCTCGCCGAAGGCCGAGAGCAGCGGGCCGTCGTCCGAGGGCAGCGCCGTGGGCTGCATGGGGATCGAGAGGCTGCTGGCGAGCGCGGGCGAGAGCTTAATGGTTGGCGGCGGCGGCGGCCGCGGCGAGCGGGCGGGCGGCGGACGCGAGCGAGTCACACGGCGGCGGCGGCGGCGGCCCCGCAGGAGGACGAAGCGATAATGCGGAGCTGCGAAGAACGCTGTTTGTTTGGGAAGAGACTGGGCGGTGTACTGTAGTTTTCAAGCCAGAAACTGGGGCTTTTCATGACAACTGCAAGATATCCCGCATTCTTTGACAGGGGCTCGCGCGCACGCGCACGCGCGCGACATGCCGTGCTACGCGTCATCGCCGTCGTCCTCCGCCTCGCTGCTGCTGCTCTTGTGGCTCTCTTGCCTCTCGTCGCTGGAGCTGCTGCTGCTGCTGCCAGCAGCCGAGCGCCGCCGCTGCCGGCGGGTGGACGACAACGACGAGCACGTGGCGACGCGACGACCGGCGCCGCCGCCACGACGAACGGGCGATGGCGATGACGGCGGCGGTGACGCAGCAATGGCGCTGCCAGCGGCGGACTGGGCGGACCACGACATAACGCGATATCAGATGCTGCGGACACGAGATCCTCAGACACACCCACCGCGGGACACGTACGCTGGGGCCGCCGCGCAGCCGCGAACTGCGGCGCGAGGGCTCCGCGTCGGCGCGCGTCCTGTGGCTCGTCGCCGCCCGCGTGCTGCGGCGCTTGGCGTCCGCGCCGTCGCCTTCGTCCGAGGCGTCCGAGGCGTTCCGGTCGTCCTCGTCCTCGTCTTCCTCCTCCTCCTCCTCCTCGTCCATGTCCTCGTCCTCATCGTCGTCCTCGTCTTCGGACGCGATGCGGTAGCTGACGGCGCGCCGGTTGCGCGAGGAGCGCCGCACGCCGAGGCCGTCGTCGGCGGCCGCCAGCACGCCGAGTGAGAGCCCCGAGAGGCCGCCGAGCAGGTGCGGCATCCTCGCGAGCCGCGCCGCGCTCTGCTGCTGCTTCTTGCTGCGGCGCTCGAGGGACTTGAGGACGCCGGCCGAGAGGCGCTGCCAGAGCTGCAGCTCCGCCGTCTCGCGTGAGAGCGAGAGCCACGCGACGAGCGCCTCGAGCGACGCGAGGTCGTCGCTCACAGTCTCCCACACGCCGTCCGCGTGCTCCGGCGTGGGACCCGCGCTCCGGCAGATCCACGCAGTGCCGTCGAGCACGGACGGCGCGTCCTCGATCGCCCAGTACGCGCGGCCGCTCGCGTCCGCACCGGCGGGCTCGTCGCGCTGGTGCATCCATCCATCCATCCATCCATCCACACACGAGCCGTGAGATCAGGACACCGAACGACACCAGCAGCTGCCGCCAGTGGCGCCGCACCAGCGAGTCGCCCTCCTGGTCGCCGATGCGCTCGACGAGCGCGTCGTTGTCATCGAACTGCGTCTCGCAGAGGTGCTTGAGCACCGCCACGCGGTCGGAGGCGTCGAGCGCCGCGTAGAGCCCCGCAGTTTCGCCCACCGACTTGCTCGACGGCGCGCCTGCCGTGATGAACGCCGCGAGGGGAGCGGAGCGCGCGGCGAGCCGCGAGTCCGCGAGGAAGCGCGCGAGGCTGACGGTCCAGTCGTGGTTCCTGCCGGAGCACGTGCACGCACAGCAGCAAGAGGGAGAGAGAGAGAGCGTGAGACGCGCGCGCGCAGACAGCCACGCGCGACGCGTGCGCACTTAGAGATCGTGGCTTCGACGTTGAGGAGCAACCGGACGTGCAGCTCCTCCAGGAACTTGGTCGGCGTCGCGTTGACCAGCGCGTCCGCCAGGTTCTGCCGCACGAAGCAGCAGCGTCAGTTGCGTGCAGCACGGTACCTGGCGCGAGCCCTCGTCCCGCTCCCACCCACCGTGAGCGTCGCGTCCATCGAGACCTTGAGCCCCATGCGCCGGAAGCGCTTGAGGAACTGGAACACGGTCGCGAAGTCACTCTCGACGTGCAGCGCGTGGTGCCTGTGCGTACTCTCCAACGGCGCGTGCGCGGGCGGCGCGCTCTCGTCACTGGCGTCCGCCATGGCCGCGTCTCCGTCGCCGCCCTCGCCCTCGTCGCCCCGCAGCAGCTCGTTCTTCCGATCGAGAACGAACTCGCAGCGACGGCACCGCCAGTCGTCGATCGGCTCGTCCGACTCCACGCCGTAGCAGCTCTGCGGTGACGGTGCTGGCGCGTCAGCCCCGACGCGTCACCACCCGTCCGTCCACCACAAAACCTTCGCCCACGCACCTTGTGCACCGTCATGTCGCACCCGAGGCAGCGCAGCTCGCAGCGACTGCTCTCCTCTGTGCGCGCGGCGTCGCACACGCGACATGGGTCGTTGATGTGGATGCGGCGCTGCACGAGCTTCTTCGCGCTGGAGCTCGCCGCCGACGTCGTCCGCTTCTTCTCCGGCGTCTCGATCGCGGCGGCTGCTGCCGGCTGGGAAGCGCTGTTGCCGCTGCCGTTGCCGTTACTGTTTGAGGCGGTGGCGGCGACAACGGCGCTGGTTGTAGACGCAGCAGCGAGCTCGTCGTCGACTGACGTCGGGTCGCCCTCCGCCGCACTGCTCGCCCGCTTCGCTGGTGCCTCCGGCGCGGACACGTATGCTTTCGGAGGTGCCGCCGCCTTCTTGAACCAGCTGTCGAGCGTGTTGCTCTGCGTCTTCTTCGCGGGCGCCGCCGCCGCACGCGACTTCTTCGCGCTGCTCCCGCCGACCGCCGCCGCCGCTGCTTTCTCTATGTGAACGTGAGCGACGAGTGACGAGGCGGATGACAAGACGGTGGCAGAGCAGGCAAGGACGACGCCGCACCGCTGCGCTTCTGCTTCTTGGAGCTGGTGGGTGTCAGCGCTGCTGCTGCTGCTGTTGCAGTGTCCGGTGCAGGCGCGGCCATGTCGCTGTGTGGGAGTTGTCGCCGCGGAGGACACGGAGGTGGTGGCGAGGTTGCGGAGGACTGTTGCGGCGCGTTTTCGGTTTGCCGCCAAAAAGTCAAAGTGTCTGAGTCTGAGTCTTTTGGCGAGGAACCTGAGTCCGAGTGAATCCTGATCAAAAGCATCTATGCTCTTTAAAGGGATCATGGAATCGTACCTTGATTTCTTCATTATCAATTAATACGAGTGGACCACACCACTTCTGCGACAAAGGCATAATTTGCACAATCTAGCCGCATTCGTAATCTTTCGCACGGATATGACCGAACATATATTGAGTATCCTGCTATGTGCACAGGAAAACCCATTTATCTCGCATATTTTGTTGCATCTATTAGAATTACCTTGATAGGCACTTTCCGTGAGCATTCAGCCCGCGCCAGTCGACCAAGAGCTCAAGCGGCAAAGCCACCAGCAACTCGTCCGTCCGCGCGCCTTCTCCGCCCGCTCCGAGTCGAGTCGACTGGCGCGCAGAGACCGACGTGCCGCACAGCAGCTAGCGCCTCCCCCCCTCCCTCCCTTCCCTGCCTCGACGCAGCGACAGAGACCCCTTACTCTCTCCCAGAGCCACCATGGACGAAGCCCAGGAGCTGCACCGGCGGCTGCTCAAGTTCAACCGCGGCGAGGCGACCGACGAGGGCGAGGCGCTCGACGTGCTGCGCACGCTCGAGAAGCGCACGATGACGTACGCGATCCTGAAGGAGACGAAGCTCGGCCACACGGTCGGCAAGATGCGCAAGCACGCGAACGAGAAGCTCGCGAACCAGGCCAAGCTGCTCGTCAAGTCGTGGAAGAACATGGCGCTGTCGCCCAAGCCAGTCGCGGCCACCCCCGCGCTCGAGCGCAAGCTCTCCGGGATGTCGTCGGACAGCGAGAGAATACCGAAGAAGAGCGGGAGCAGCAGCGCGTCGTCGTCGTCGACGCCGCCAGCGAGCGGCTCCTCGTCCGGGTCGGCGTCGACGGCGACGATCAGCGCGAAGGCGTCGCCAAAGCCGCCGGTGGCGCCGCCCGCGCGCTTGCGCTCCAAGGGTCCGTTCATCCCGCCGGGCTTGGACAAAATGCGCGTGACGGTGCGCACCAAGCTGAAGGAGACGCTGGAGGCGTCGGAGGGTGGCAGCGCGGAGGACACGGCGGTGGCGATCGAGGTGGCGATGGCGCGCATGTTCCACATGGGGTACCCGGGCGAGAACAAGAAGGAGTACACGGCCAAGTTCCGGCAGCTGTCGTTCAACCTGAAGAAGAACGCGCCGCTGCGCGAGGACCTGCTGCTGGATGCCGTGAGCGCCGAGCAGCTCATCGCGATGAGCGCGGACGAGCTGGCGACCGAGGAGAAGCGCCACGAGATCCAGAAGCTGCGCGACGACGCGTTTCAGAAGGCGCGGCTGGACTGGGCAGACGCGAACGAGGACAAGATCAACAAACAGTGCGGCATCGAGAACGCCAAGGGGCTCTTCACGTGCGGCCGCTGCAAGTCCTCCAAGACGAGTAACACGCAGAAACAGACGCGCAGTGCCGATGAGCCCATGACGGTCTTCGTTCAGTGCCATAACTGCGGCAACCGCTGGAAATGCTAGCGGCGGGCGGGCGGCGGCGGGCGGCGGCAGGCAGCGTAGCGAAGTGCGAGAGAGCGAGCGGAGCGCGTGGGTGTTTATATGGCGGCGAGCGTATGAGGAAGAGCAGGCGGCGGTGGCGACCGCGTCCATAGTCTTCATGGCTTTCATGACACTCACGACTCGCTATATTCTCTCAATACGGATTGCATCGACTTTCGCATAAATTCACCCTAGAAGTCGTTAAACACTGCGAATTTGTATGACTCTCCAAACACATCACGAACGGCTTTGAGAGGCTACAACGTTTCTCCTTCCCAGTATCCGAAGAATCGCTTGTCATTAGCCCCGACAAGCAACTTCAATATCGCCAAGCCACCACCAACGCCATGGCGCCGTCCTGCTGCGCCGCCGCGAGCGCCCCCATGCACTGCGTCGCCTGCAGCGACCGGCGCGAGTTCGTGCGCCTCGCACGCCTGCTGGGCTGCGTGCTGCTCTGCGACGACTGCGATGCGCTGCTCGCCGAGCGCGACGAGGAGACCGTCTCCCTGTGTACACACCCGTTGAGGCGCCAGAAGCGCCGCTGGAAGTGGCTCGCGCTGGTGCTCGCGATCGTCGCAGCCGTCGCGCTGGCAGCCTCGCTGCTGACCACGCACCTGCCGCGCTACGGCGAGCTGCTGCGCCTCAGCTGGGAGGTGCTGCTGGAGGAGCCCAAGGCGCTCGCCCGCCACGCTCGCCCCAAGCCGAGCGCCGCGTTCACGCTCAGCGCGTCGCTGTCCTTCCCGCCGCTCGAGCTGCACCGCGACGCGGAGACCGAGCGCGCGATGGACATCTACTGTCGCGGGCCGATCCTGCACACGGTGCAGATGGCTGGCGTCTTCGCCGACAGCAAGCACTTCGTGGACATGCCGATCAAGGCGAACAGCAGCGCGTTCGACATCACCGTGGACTTCGCGCGCCGCCGCCTCGCGGCCACCGAGTTCCGCGGCAACGCGTCGCACGAGCGGCAGCTGCGGCGCTTCATCGACGACCACTTCGACCCGCCGGGTTCGGAGCTCATCCCGATCACGCCATCCGACTACCAGGAGCTCGAGCTGCCGCCCAGGATCGCACGGATCCGGGACGACGAGCTGCGGGCCTGGGCGTTCGCGCTGCACCGGCTGTGGCGCACGCTCGGCCGAGTGCCGAGCACGCACGTGCGCAGCTCGTACCTGCACGCCAAGCCGCTCGAGGACCCCGCGCTCCAGCGCTCGCGCACGCTGCTGATCGTGCCGGGCGGTCGCTTCCGCGAGTCGTACTACTGGGACTCGTACTGGATCGTGCACGGACTACTCGTGAGCGACATGAAGCACACGGCACGCGGGGTCGTGAACAACCTGCTCGAGTACGTCGCGGAGTTCGGCTTCGTGCCGAACGGCGGACGGATCTACTACCTCACGCGCTCGCAGCCGCCGCTGCTCTCCGACATGGTCAAGCTCGTCGCGGAAGTGACGAGCGCGAACGGAACGGTGGAGGCGATTGACGCTGCGTACCTGGGGGTGGCGGTGCCTATCCTAGAGAAGGAGTACGCGTTCTGGATGCAGCTCGGGCCGTCGGGCCACGCGGTGGAGTTCGTGCGCTCGAGTCGCGACGGCAGTGGCCGCAACGTCACGTACTTGCTGAACCGGTACACGTCGAACGCGAGTCACCCTCGCCCGGAGTCGTACCGGGAAGACGTGGACGTCGCGGTGGAGATCTACGGCGACAGTGTCGAGGCAGCCGACGGCATGGCGCGCGGGTCCGAGGCGAAGAAGGACGCGTACTACAACGAGATCATCGCGGCCACGGAGAGCGGCTGGGACTTCAGCAGCCGCTGGCTGCGCGATCACGCGGACATGAAGACCGTGGCGACGTCGAGCGTTGTCCCCGTGGACCTGAACGCGATCATGTTCCGCATGGAGAAGAACCTGGCGGCGTTCCACAGCCACTTGGGCCAGCCGAAGCGCGCGCAGTTCTTCCGCGACGCCGCGCAGCAGCGGCTGCTGGCGATCGACGAGATCCTCTGGAGCGACAAGCACGGCGTGTGGAAGGACTTCAACGTCGAGACGCTCGCGCACTCGCCGATTGTGTCCGTGTCGGACTACACGCCGCTGTGGGCGAAGGCGTTCGACCCGAACGACGCGGCTCGGCTGCAGCGGGTGGTCGCGTCGCTGCAGGCGTCCGGGCTGCTGCAGGTTGGCGGCATCCAGACGACGACCGAGGTCACGGGGCAACAGTGGGACGCACCGAACGCGTGGCCACCCGAGCAGGACATCGTGCTCGAAGGACTGCTTGCCGTGGACTCGCTCGAGACGCGCGCCATGGCGCGCGAGCTGCTGCGGAGCTGGGTCGGCACGAGCCTCGCGGGCTGGAAGCAGACCAAGCTCATGTTCGAGAAGTACAACGCGACCGAGGTGGGCGGGCTCGGTGTCGGCGGCGAGTACTTCCCGCAGTTCGGCTTCGGCTGGACGAACGGCGTGATCCTCAAGTTCCTCGCGAGCCACCAGTGCCTGCTGCACGACCACTGACCGCGCCGCGCAGCACCGGATCTTCTATTCGTTCGCCTCCTCGCTCGTCCGGCCGGCCGGGGGGCTGTCTGCGTGTCTGTGTGTCTGTGCGGGTGTCCATCGCACTCTGCCTCGTCCGCTCGCCACCCTCGGCTGCTCAAGCGCCTCGAATCTCCGGCGTGCACTGCGTGCGCTCCCGACCGCCTTAGTTGGTCGCCGCGAACACGTACGGCTTGGCGTTGCGGAACGTCGACATGTCGCGGATCGAGTTGGCGTGGAACTTGTACTCGATGAGCGTGTTTGAGTCGAGCATGAGGATCTCCTTGAGCTTCTCGCTGGCGAGAGAGAGAGAGAGAGAGCGGCGCAGTCAGTGCGATAGGCGCCAAAGCCACACGCTCACGGACGCACGCACCCGATCGCGAAGCGCGTGCTGTCGTCCGAGTTGTCGGCGTTCCAGACCGAGAGCATGTCCTCCTTGGAGCGAATGGCCATGGCGATGCCGACGACGTCGCGGCTCTCGAACGCCTCGCCGATCGCAGCGAAGACCAGGTCCTGCCACATCTTGCCGAGCACGTTCGCCTTCTTCTTGATCTTGAGGATCCAGCACCCGCCCTGCGGGAACGCCTCCCACATCGGCGCGCAGTTGGGCTGGTCGCGGAACAGGTACAGGTTCACGTCGCGGTTGAGCTGCGACGGGCGCTTCACGTGGATGTAGTGGCTGCGCAAGAGCCGTCAGCTCGCACTCGTGGTGACGCGACGGGGGCGAAGAACGCGGACGCGAACGACGACGACGCACCGCCAGAAGTCCTCCACCGTGCTGAACTGCGCGATCTTCTGCAGGTTCGACTGGTACGTTCTGTAGTCGCCAGTAGCGTTGGCGTCAGCCCCCATGAGCAGCAGCAGCAGCAGCACTCGAGCGCCACACGCAGAGCGCACCCGACGTCGATCTTCTTCGGTAGCTTCTTGTCGTACCTGAACGGCCATCCGTTCGTCACACACGAGTCAGCACTTTGCGGCGCCTACCGCGCGACAAGCGCCGCGGGCGACGCACCAGAGCGACCAGCCGGTCTCGAGCGGGTGCTCTTCGTCCGCCGCCGTCGGCTCGTGGGGCTTCACTGTCGTGGGTTGAGCGCCGCCGCCGCGAGCGGAGCAGAGAGCGCGTTAGCATGAATGAGAGCAAGAGAGAAAGAGAGAGACGCGCTAAGCAGCAGCGCGGACAGGAGCGGCGGCAGTCGCACCTTCCTTGTCGCCTGTCATCGTCGTTCGCTTGGTGCTCTCCTGAGGTTGAGGTGGTGCTTGCTGCTGCTGATGTGGTGGTGATGGAGGTCAACAGCTCTTCGCCATCCAAACAGAATACCGCGATATGTCCACGTATTTTCCATAATTACCTGTTTGACCATCCTGCCTACCATTCCGACTACCGATGCTGCTCTCGCGCTGCTGCTCCTGCTGCTGCTTGCAGGACTGACTGCCTGGCAGCACAAGAGGCACGCGCGTCCACACACTCCTTTTGCGATTGGTGCTTTACGAACGGAGCTCAAAGCCAGGGGCTGGTCTGTCGTCGTCGTCGCTGTCTTCCGCCGCGTCGAGCGTCCGAAGAGGTGGGTTTGCCGTCGACGACACATGACGACGCGAGACGCGAGACCGATCCGACAGACAACCCGCTTGCTGATTCGCTCGCTCTCCTGGAAGCAGATCTAGTGACTGGAAGACGCCCGGCTCGACTGCTGCTGCTGCTTCCGCCACGTCAAGCACACAATCAGCACACAACTCTCCCAACAGCAGCACCTCAGCCAACGGCAGCAGCAGCCACGTCACGCACTTCGCCGTCCGAGCGCTCCCCGAGCGTGTACAGCAGCTCCTCGACGTCGCACACGTTGTTCACATACAGGTGTGCGTGGCTCGGCTTCTTGCCCACCGTGCACGTGAAGAGGTGGTGCAGCGAGCCCTCGTTGGATGTCGGCGGCGTGTCCCCCGACAGGCTGCGCATCACGCCGCGACCGTGCACGCTCTCCTCCGACCGCTCGGCGTAGTAGTCGTAGATTGCCTTGAACATGCTCTCGTCCGTCGTGTCGTCGCCGATGCAGAAGAGGAAGTCCGGGTGGCCGCGGTTGATGCTCGCGTCCTGGTTCAGGATCTGGCGCGCGACGATGCCCTTGTTCAAGCCCTCCGGCACGATCTCCAGCAACCCCTTCTTGCGGATGATGTTCACCGGATGGTCGCGCAGCACCTCCTCCAGGTCGCCCTGCAGCGAGTTCGCCTGCATCAACCCCCACTCCGGGTCCGTCGACCGGAAGTTCCACGCGATGCTCTGCTCCAGGTACCGCAGCACGCTGCCGTTCGTTCGCGCGCAGTACACGCGCAGGATCGGATCCACCACGTCGCGCACCGGACGCCAGTCGAATTTGAAGTTGTGGTGGTGCCAGTGTCTCTCGTTGCCGCTTGTGTCTTCCTTCTGCGCCGCCGCCGCCGCCACCGCTGCTGCACTCTCGTCGGGCTCCACGCGCGCGTGGATCTGCTTCGCCCACGAATACAGCGCGCCGTTCTCCGCCGCGAGTCCGAGCCCGCGGATGTGCCCAACCGCGGACGTCAGGTTCAGCTGGCTCAGCCCGCTCACGACGAACACCGTGTTGCGCGGGTCGCTCGTGAGCATCGTCAGCGCCTCGATCATCCGCGGCGACGGCAGCTTCCCAGTCACCGCCGTGAAGTCCTTTTTCACGTACATCGACATGTTCTCGCGCGCGATGATCGTGCCACCGTAGTCGAGCAGGAACACGCGGCGCTTCGACGATTTGTACGCTTCCAGCACGCGCTGGATGTTCAGGTGCTTGAAGTCCGAGCGCTTGCCGACGCGGAGCACGTGCGAGCGGCCGATCTCCGTGTCCATGTACTCCATGTCCGTGTACTCCTCGTCGTCCTCTTCGTTCTCGGTCGCCTCTTGGAGCACGGACAGCACCTGCTTCGTCCAGTTCGCAGCCGGCTGGTTCGTGATGTACGGCAAGTCGCGCGCGCGGCGACCCAACCGCTCCTCCTCGCTCATCGTCAGCGCGTGATCGAGCGAGTTCACGACCTCCGTGATGTTCCACGGGTTCACGCGCAGCGCGCCGTTCAGCACGCAGCAGCACGCGGAGAACTCGCTCAGGATGACGACGCCCGCGCGGTGATCCGGCGCCACTCCCTTCGCGAACACGTACTCGAGCGGCTTCAGGTTCAGTCCTTCGCGCACCGATGTGACCATCAGGATATCGCATGCAAGCCACATGATGATCCGGTCGCGCATCGAGAGCGCGGACGCCGACTCCTCGTAGTCGATCGCGTCCGCGCCGTGCTGCTCCGTGATTCGGCTCACGAGCTTGCGGATCTCGTTGCTGCTGTACTCCTGGTCGCCATCTCGCGCGCTCGTGAGATGGGAGCGCTGCACGAGCACGAGGCGATCCTTCCACGACGTGCACGTGCTGAAGAACTGCTCGAACGCCAGCAACTTGAGCGGGATGCCGCTCAGCCGCTGGCACACGTCGACGCCGCCGATGAGAATCTTGCCCGCGTGCTTCTCTCGGAGCTGCTTCGCCGCCTCCTGCACGCTCGGGTCGGCGATGGTCTCGCGGATCGCTCGGTTCTCAATGCCGACGTGACTGATTGTGATCACGACGTTGCGGCCGCGGTAGTCCACGCCGAGGTTGCCGCCGCGCCGAGACTGGTACGTGAGTCCGAGGAACCGCTTGCACGCGTTCAAAAAGTGACGCGCGTGGTCGAACGAGTGGAAGCCGACGACGTCGACGTCCAGCACGCCCTCGAGGAGCTGCGGCCCGTGCGAGAGCTCGCGGAAGATCTCCGACGTCGGGAATGGAACGTGCAGGAAGAAGACCATCGACGGCCGCTTCACCGCCCGCTGGCTGCAGAACTGCGCGAGGTGCGACGGGAAGAGTAGCAAGTGGTAGTCGTGCACCCACACCGTGTCCTTCCGGCCGCAGAGCTCACCGACGCACGTCGCGAGTAGCTGATTCACCTGCTGGTACGCCTCCCACCACTTGCCGTTGTTGCGCTCCTCCTTCCACTGAATCACCTCGTTGCGGTCCCACACCGACGTGTAGATATCGAGGATGTCCACGTTGTGGAACATGGGCCAGAGCTTGTTCTTGCAGTAGCCCTGGTAGTGGTCCGCGGCGAGCTCGCGGTCGATGAACACGGGGATGCAGTCCATCTTGGCGAGCACGTCCGTGATCTCGCGCTTGTCGTCCGCCGAGAGGTCCTCGAGGTCGTCGCGCGCCTGGTGCGTCACGCAGCCGACCCAGCGCACGCGCATCGACTCGGCGATCGAGCCCTCGCTGCGCGAGATGAGGCTGTCGCGGTTCCACGCCGCCGACCACGACCCGTCCGCGCACGACTTGGTGAGCTTCACGGGCAGGTGGTAGCACACGAGGAAGAGCGTGGCGTCGGGGTCCGGCCGGTAGTTCGCTGGCATGTACCGTTTGTAGCGCGACTGGATCTTCGCCTGGCGGAAGAACTGGGACGCCGTCCGCGCGAGCGACGCCGGCCCGCCACCGCCGCCACCGCCACCGCCGCCAGTGCTGCTACTGCTGCTGCTGGCGCTCGCGCTGCCGGCGCTCGCGCTTCCGGTGCCGCGCTCGCTGTCGGGCACCGCCATCGGGTCGTCGTCTTCTTTCACGCGCTCCGAGGCGCGCGGGGACTCCCGGCGGCGCTCGTACACGACCGAGCGCTCGATCATCTCGCCCGTCTTGACGAGCCGCAGGTCGCTGTCGTAGACGCCGAACTCCTCCACGACCGTGAGCTCGCGGCCCTCAGGCACGAGCACGCGCTCACACTCGATCGGTTCCCACGAGCTGAAGACGCCGCCCGCGAAGCGCGCGAACATGTACTGGTGCGGCACGCCGCGCGGCAGGATGAGCGGCTTCGCGGTGGTCCACACCGGATACTCCTCCGGCGACGTCACGAGCGTCGTCGACTCGCTCGGGTTGAAGTGGCCCATCACGAACGACGAGCCGGAGCAGTGCACGGACTCGCCAAGGCGGCTCTCGCAGCGCACGCGCAGGTGCACGCGCGTGTACGTGCCCGTGTTCACGTCGCCACCGCTCTGCTGGCGCCAGGCGGATGACGCTATCGTCGGCGACGGATCAGACGACGAAGGCGGCGGCGGCGGCGGTGGCGGCGCGTTCGCCTCGCTGTCGTCCTCGAGGCCGGCGGTCGCGCTGCCGAGGCTGCTGTTGCTGCCGCTCTCGCTGCTGTTGCTCGAGAGCGGCGCGCGCGGCTGCGTGAATGCCGCCGTTTCGCTGCTCGCGGCGCTGTCGGCGGCGGACTTTCCCTTCTTCTCGGGCGGCGCGGCCGCCGCGGGCGCCGAGTGCGGCGGGCGCTTCCCGTCGTGGCCACCACCGCCACCCGCCGCTCTGGTGGAGCTGCCGCTGCCACCACCGCCGAGGTCGCTCATGCTCGCTCGCTCGCTCACTCGCTCGGATGTTCGCCTGCGGTTTTTCCTTCTGAGCTTTTCCAGGCGTCGAGATCGATTATGGTAGACGCGCGTCACTCCACCCGACAAAAAATGTTGATAATGGCGCGGCTTTGGTGTGGACCACGTCGAGTTGGATCTCCATCTGCCGGCGAAGGTGGTAAACGATGACTCGAAGCCTGGCGCCAGTCATTTCCTGAAGCCGGAGCTCCGGTTGGCTGTTGGAGCTCCTCACTCGGCAACGCACCTCGTCGCCCAGCACCAGGCACCAGCAGCTCCACCACCACCTCCACCTCGCCACCACCGCCCACACCCGACTGCTGCGATGGCGTCCGAGCTCTCGAAGGACGTGGAGAAGGCTGCGCGCCGCGCCGCTCGCGCCGCGAAGAAGCTCGCGAAGGAGCAGGCGACTGGAGCCGACGACGTCGTCGTTGCCGAGAAGAAGGAGAAGAAGGAGAAGAAGGAGAAGAAGGAGAAGAAGAGCAAGGACGAGAAGAAAGAGAAGAAGAGCAAGAAGCGCGCTCGTGACAGCGCCGCCGACGACGACGACGACGAGCCGGCGCTCGCCACCACCTCGGAGGAGAGCGAGGTCGAGGCGCTCCCGAAGAAGCTCAAGCGTGCGGACGGCGCGGCGGCGGCTGCCAGCAGCGGCGACGAGAACCCGCCGGTGAGCTCGTTCCGCATCTCCGCGGCGTCGCAGGCGAGTCTCGCGAAGCGCGGCATCCACACGCTCTTTCCGATCCAGGCGATGACGTTCGACAAGATCCTGGACGGCAAGGACCTCATGGGCCGCGCGCGCACGGGCATGGGCAAGACGCTGGCGTTCGCGCTGCCGGTGATCGAGCTGCTGCTCAAGAACACCAAGCCGCTCGTGCGCGGCCGCGCGCCGCGCGTGGTGTGCATGGCGCCGACGCGCGAGCTTGCGCGCCAGGTGGCGTCCGAGTTCGAGCTGACGGCGCCGTCGCTCAGCACGGTGTGCATCTACGGCGGCGCGTCGTACAACTCGCAGAATGAGGCGTTCCGGCAGGGCGTGGACATCCTCGTGGGCACGACGGGCCGCGTGATCGACCACATCGACCGCGGGAACCTGCGGCTGCACAACTGCGAGTTCCTGATCCTCGACGAGGCAGACACGATGCTCGAGATGGGCTTCCGCGAGGACGTGCAGAAGGTGTTCACGGCGATGGAGCAGGTCAAGACCGCGCAGCTGCGGTGCCAGATCCTGCTCTTCTCGGCGACGATCCCGGCGTGGGTGAAGGAGGTCGCGGAGAAGTACATGCAAAAGGACCGCGAGTACGTGAACCTGGTCAAGGACTCGGACAACCAGGCGTCGATGGACGTGCAGCACATCGCGATCCCGTGCCACTGGCAGGGCCGCCCGACGCTGCTAGCGAACCTGCTCGGCATGTACGCGAAGAAGGACTCGCGCACGATCATCTTCGCCGAGACGAAGAAGGACTGCAACGAGCTCGCGGTGCACCCGGAGATCAAGCAGGACGCGCAGGTGCTGCACGGCGACATCGCGCAGGACCAGCGCGAGGTCACGATGAAGTCGTTCCGCGAGGGCAAGCTGCGGCTGCTCATCGCGACGGACGTCGCGGCGCGCGGGCTCGACATGAACGTCGACCTGGTGATCAACGCCGAGCCGCCGCGCAAGCCGTCGGGCAACGCGGACGTGGAGACGTACGTGCACCGGTCGGGCCGCACGGGCCGCGCCGGTAAGAAGGGTATCTGCATCACGCTCTACTCGACGCGGCAGCAGGAGACGCTGTCGTTCATCGAGCGCAAGATCGGCAACAAGTTTATCATGCGCGGGCCGCCGGACCAGGACGACGTGCTCAAGGTGTCGGCTTCGAAGGCGGCCGAGGAGATCGGGGAGGTGGATGCGTCCATGGTGGCGCTGTTCGAGGAGAAGGCGGACGAGCTGCTCGAGTCGCTCGGCGCGAAGAAGAGCCTCGCGGCGGCGCTCGCGGTCATCTCGGGCCACACGAAGCCGCCGCGCCGCACGTCGCTGCTGTCGGGCGTGCCGGACTTCGTCGCGGTGCTCTTCTCGAGCTCGAACGCGATCCGCGCCAAGGGCTACGTGTGGAACGCGATCAACCGCGACATCCCGGAGGAGTTCTCCAAGGACATCAAGCAGATGACGCTCACCGAGGACGCCATGGGTGCGTGCTTCGACCTGCCGGTGGCCGCGCTGCCGCTCGTGGAGCAGAAGATCGCAGAGCAGGGCATGTCGTGTCCGTTCTCGCTGCCGAAGACGCTCCCGAAGCTGCAGCAGCCGGCGTACGCGGCGCGCCAGGGCGGCGGCGGCCGCGGCGGCTACGGTGGCCGCGGTGGCTACGGCGGTGGTCGTGGCGGCGGCAGTGGTCGTGGTGGTGGTGGTCGCGGCGGTGCTGGCGGTCGCGGCGGCCGTCGCTATTGAGCGAGGAAAGAGGAGGAGCTAGCGATGATAGAGCATTGATTCTTATGTAACACGTTCAAGCTGAAAGGACTGTCGAGGGAGCTCTCGGCACTCGTACTCGTCTTGATAGCGCTCGAGGCAAAGCGAAGAGGTGTTGAGAGAGATCTTGGAGGTATCGGAGGTCTCCGGTTCGGAGAGGTCGGATTGTTCTGAGAGAGCCCTGAGAGCCCTGAGAGCCCTGAGAGCCCTGAGAGCTCTGAGAGCCCTGAGAGCCCTGAGAGTGCTTGGTTCTCAAGCATCACTCGAACAGCACACGATTTCGTATTTAATCGGGCAATTTTGAACCAGTATCTATCCCGCCAAAACCGCCAACACTCAAGAGGTCCCTTTCGACCTGACCTCCCGCGCAACCGCGTGCCTGTGTCCGTGTGAGTGACGCGTGTGCGTCGCCCACCACCCGCTCGCAGCAGCAGCCACCCGCCGTCATGGTGCGCACGCTGGAGCTGCGCGCGACGCAAACCGGCGTGCTGTGGCCGCGGCGGCCGCTCGTGAGCGCGCGCGGGCTGCTGGCGGCGGCGCGCAACCTGCCACTCACGAGCGCCGAGCGCGCGCCGCCCGCGCGCTTCCGCTGCGCCGCGTTCAGCGCCGCGGGCGACTTGCTAGCAGCCGCGGACGAGAAAGGCCGCGTCTTCGTCTTCTTCCTCGCGAGCAACCGCTACGCGCTCGTGGCGCACGTCGGCGCGCCGGCGCTCGCCTGCTGCTTCAGCCCCACACGGCGCGCAGAGCTGCTCGTGACGTGCGAGAACGAGACCGTGCGTAAACCTCTCTCTCTCTCTCTCTCATAAGTGTGAGACTGACTGACTGGCTGTGGGCGACCCAGGCGCGCTGCATCGACGTGCAGTCGCAGGTGCTCATCAGCACGCTGCGCGGCCATCGGTTCCCGGCGCGCTCGGCGTCGTTCCAGGCGTCCGGGACGCTCGCGCTCACGGCGTCGCAGGACGCGGTGATCCTCTGGGACACGACGGACTGGTCGCGCTTCCGCGTGCTGAACGCCGGCCCGGGCGTGGAGCAGGCGCTGTTCGTGGCCAAGGGTGACCTCGTCGCCGTCTGCTTCCAGGACGACACCGTCATGATGTGGGAACTTGAGTCGCTCGCGCTGCGGTACCGCTTCTCGCTCCCGGAGCGCGAGCGTGCGGCGGGGCTGCGCACGGTCACGGTCTCGGACGACCACAAGGTGTTGGTGGCGAGGTGCGCGACGGCGGCTGCGCGTGGACGCTCACTGCGCTGGAGGCGACGTGCGCGCTGACGACCGTGCTGGAAACACGCTTGCTTGCTGCAGCGGCCGCTCGCCGTTCGTCTACGTGTGGGACTTTGAGGCCCAGACGATCATCCGGATCATCGAGCTGCCGCCTCCGATTAAGGAAGTCGTCTGTGTACGTGACCTGCAGCCAGAGAGAGAGAGAGTAAGTGTGTATGGTGGGCGGGAGAAGCTGACCACAGCGCGTCCTCTCCTGCCAGCACTCCTTCGTCCCTGGCCAGGCAACTACGATCAGCATCCTCGAGAGTGACGGCGGGCTCTTCTTCCTGGACGTCGCGGCGAGCAGACCGAAGATCCAGCTCGAAATCGCGAAGCGCGACAAGCGGTTCACCGCGTTCGACGTCGAGTGCCACGGCCGCTACCTGGCGGCATGCACAGAGTACGCGCAGAGCAGTCGTGGAGGTTGGTTGGTCTTGGCAGCGATCGATGTGGGAACTCACCGCTGCTGCTGTCTGAGCAGCGACGGGCTCTTGCTGCTGTACGACATGGATATCGCGAGGGAGACTGCTGCGCGCGCACAAGCAGAGCGACGGAAGCAAGGGCTCTTCGAGTTGGACGAGAACGCGCGGCTACCGACCCGCTCCGGCTTGCCGAAGGCAGCGGAGACGCCTCCGAGTCGCCTCCCGACCAGCCATCCCGTGCCTTCGAAGCTCATCGACAGCTTGTTTGGAGCGGCGCCGCAGCGACGGAGCGAGCTGAGCATTGTATCTGGGCACGCGGGTCGCGGTGATGACGCTCCAGCGCGTCGTTCGCCGTCGTCTCGTGACGCGCACGTTCGAAGACCCGTGCACCGCCACCATCACCACACGCTCAGCGAGAGGACGGTGCCGGCCAGAACCACAAACCCGCTGACCGCGGCGCCTGGCAAGATCAGCGCGCAAGAGATCGAGGTGAACCGCAAGCGTCTGGAAGCGAGCCTGAGGAGCAGCGGAGCGTACCCGAAGAAGTACCGACTCCTCGTGTGGCGCTTCCTGCTGCGTATGCCGAAGAACGAAGAAGCGTTCCGGTCGCTCGTGATGAAAGGGAAGCACCCGGCGTTCGTTCGGCTCGGCGAGCTCTACCCGCTCCGCAACACTCGGATGCTCCGTCGGCTGCACCGTGTGCTCTCGGCGATCGCGTTCTGGTGTCCGGCGTTCGGCGAGGTGAGCTACCTGCCTGAAGTGGTGTATCCGTTCGTCAAGATCTTCCGCGAGAATGACCTGGCGGCGTTCGAGGCGAGCCTGTCGGTGCTTCTCCATTGGTGTGGCGACTTCCTCTGCAGCCTGCCGTACGCCCCGGTGGGCGTTCTCAGCACTCTGGACAAGGAGCTGCAGACGCGCGACCCGCAGCTGAGTGCGCACTTCCAGCAGCACCAGATCAGCGCGGAAGTCTACGGCTGGAGCCTGCTGAAGACCATCTTCACGGAAGTGCTGAGCGAGGACGAGTGGATGACGCTGTGGGACCACTTGTTCACGTACCCGGACCAGCCCCAGCTGCTGTACGTCGCGGTGCTGGCGTACCTGTCGTACTTCCGCACAGCTCTGCTCGGCGCCGCCGACCGCGTCTCGATCGACCAGTTCTTCCACCAGCAGAACGCGATCAAGATCCAGTCGTTCATCCAGCTCATGACGAACCTCAGCCACAGCGTCAACCTGAAGGCGTTCGAGAGCTCGGGGGCCGACGGCGGTGACACCAAGAAGAGCTCGGACAGCGAGTTGCGTGCTGCCGCGCCGTACTGGCCGCTGACGAGGGGACAGTACCCGGCGTTCGCCAGCTACCCGAAGTTCGTCGTGGACTTCCAGATCAGCGTGCGTGTTGCGCTCGTGATCGTCGCCGGCGCGTTGTCGTTCGTTGCTGACGTGTGCGTTCACGCTTCCTGCTTGCCTGACTGTGGTCTTAGGAACGCAACCGGATCGCGTTGGAGGAGAACGAGATGGTGCGGAAGCAGCAGCTCCTGGAGGACGTCGAGAGGCAGTGTGCGAAGCTGAAGGGCGAGCAGGAAGCCTGGGTGGAGCAGAAGAACATGCTGCTGGCGGCTGAGGAGAAGCGGCGCGCGGAGGCGGTTGCGGCCGAGAAGTACCGCATCTTGCACCTCAAGTCGCTCGACCAGCAGACGAGAGAGCGTCGCCTGGAGCGCCTCGACGCGATGGAGAAATTCGCGCGGCAGACGCTCGACGAGACCGCGAAGATGTTCCAAGCCGAGTACGAGCGTCTGGAAGCCACGCTGGCGATGCAGCGCGAGCGAACCGAGTTCGAGATCTCGTCGCGGCAGCAAGAAGAGGAGCTGCAGCGCGTCGAGTTCGAGACCGAGAAGCGCGTCCTGGACATCCGCAAGCAGTGCGAGATGGAGGAGCGGCTGCAGCAGCTCCGGTCGGAGTTCGCGACCCGCGTGAAGCAGCAAGAGCTGCACGACCTGCTCAAGTTTGAGAACTGGCGGCGCGAAGACGACGACCGCAAGCGCGAAGCGAAGGTGAAGCTGCAGCGGCGCGAAGACCTCGCTGTCCTGCACCAGGAACGCGTGATCCGCGAGAAGCTCGAGGCGGATCTGCTCGGTCGGCGCGTCGAGAAGGAACGAGAGCTCGCGGCGCTGGAGACGGAGCGCGAGGCGCGGCGGAAAGAGCAGCGCGCATTCGACGCCCTGGACCAGGAGGTGGACGAGCGGAAGGCGGAGCTCGGAGGTCCGAGAGCGCGCGGGAGGGAGCAGGTGGTGGAGACGCGCGGACTCGCGGACGACTTCGAGGAAGCTATGGCAAACCTCGACTTGGGTCCGACTGCCGGGTACGCTGCTGAGGCTCGAGGTTTGAGAGGCAGCGAAGAGGCGAAGAGGGCTGCGTCGAGGTCGAGGCGGACACGGTTCGAGGACCGCGAGCAGTCTGCGACTCCAGCTGAGCGGACCGAGCAGCATGCATGGAGCGCTCCGAGTGAAGCTGCGAGGGCTCCGCCTCGAGAGACCGCGAAGCCTCGTGAACGAACGCCGAGAGCGACTCCGACGAAGGGATCCTCAACAGTGCCGACCGCCAAGTTCGTGCAGTTGAGCCAGTCGCTGCTGCACTCTGCGAGCAGCGAGAGCAGCTTCACGAGCACGGTGCTGGAGCGGACGATGGAAGAGATGACGCTGCTCGAGAAGGCGCTGCGGAACATCAGCTCGAGCAGCAGCAGCAGCAGCAGCAGCGCGCACGCCAGCAACACAGCGACCACCCGCGTCGCGTTCGTTCGCGAGCGGTCTGGCAGAGCTCCTAGGAGACTGGACATGGACGCTCCACGGCGGCTGGTGGCACCTCGAGACGACCGCGTCGAGACCGTGGAGACACCGCTGCCCGCCGCTCGAGAGAGATCCGTCGCACCGCCTCCGGCTTCGAGCTCTCGCGGTGTCGGCAGGAACGAGAGCGGCGACAGCGCACCGAGCAGCGTCTCGTCGACTGTGGCGCAGCGGCCGATCGCCGAGCTCGAGAAGGAGCTCGGCATCCGCTTCGACGACTTCAGCGACGAGGAAGAGAAGGAGGGCGAGAGCAGCGGCGGCGACGACGACGACGACTCGGTGGACGAAGGAGAGATCGAGGACGACCGCGCGCGGCTGCTCGAGCGCGCGAAGCGGCTGCTGGAGGAGGAGGCGCTCTCCTCCGAAGACGACGACAACGACGAAGCCGAGGAAGCAGCCATTTGAGTCCCAAGCACCATGTGCGTTCACTGCGTTCACCCCGCGAGAGCCCGACGATCGACGCAGGTGCGGATGCGCGTAGCAGTCGTGTGCTGGTGGAAGCTGCGGCGATCGCGTCGACGTCCTCTATGCGCCACAAATCCGCTGCGTCCTGCACAACCGCGGCACCAACCTCCTCTACCGCCTGCTCCGACGATCTCGCGCCGCCCGCACCGCCCCCACGCGAGATCGCGCTGCTCCTCCTCCAGCAGCGCCAGACTTGCGCTGCGCCGCCGCGCCGAACTGCTGACTCAGGACGTCGCCGCCGCTCTCCACCGCCTGCTTGAGGAACCGGATCGGCACGCGCGCGACGTCGAGCTGCTCGCGCATCGCCGCCATCGCCGCCTCGCGTAGCAGCGCGCGCACGTCGCCGGCTGACTTGCCGCTCGAGTGGTGCGCGACGTACGCGGCGACGGCGCGCGGCTCGTTCAGCGCCGCGTCCTCCGAGTAGTCGAGCGGGATGGTCGCGAGCGCGTCCAGGACGATCTGCTCGCGCGCACGCTCGTCGGGGAAGGCTACGTGGATGTGCACGTCGAAGCGCCTGCCGCCGCAAGCACACAGCACACGCGCGATGAGCTCACGACTCCCGTCACCACGTCACCCCCAAGGTCGGTCAGTCGACCGCGTCTCATCTCCCAGCGCACGCACGCACCCGGGACGCAGGATCGACGGGTCCAGCAGCTCCTTCCGCGTCGTGGACGCGAGGACCACGACGTGCTGCTTGAGGAAGGCGCTGCGCGCCTCCGGCCCCTGCAGACTCCCGCGCATCTTCGCGGGGCTCGAGCCGAAGCCGTCCATCTCGACCAGCAGCATGCTCAGCAGCCGGTCGAACGTCTGCTCCGTGCTCGTGTCGAAGCCGCGCACCGGCGCGAGCGTCTCGATCTGGTCGAAGTACACGACGCACGGCGCCGCGCTGCGCGCAGTCGCGAACAGCGCGCGCAGCGCCTGCTCCGTGTCGCCGACGACCTTGGTGAGCAGGTCCGCGCAGTTCACCGCCACGAACGACGCGAGCCCGCGGCGCCGCACTTCGGAGGCGACGGCGGCCGCGAGGTGGCTCTTGCCGGCACCCGGTGCGCCGGTAAGCAGGATCCCCTTCGGTGGCGCGGCGCCGAACGTCAGGAAGCGCCCGCAGTCTTCGAGCGGCTCGAGCAGCGAGACGGTGAGCGTGCGCACGGCGGCGTCCATGCCGTAGACGCCGGCGAACGCCGAACTGCTGCTGCTGGGCGGCTGGAGCGAGGCGCTCGGCGGCGGCGGCGGCTGCGAGACGCGGTGCGCTTGGAGCACGGAGGGCGACGTGTCTGCGAGCGCGTGCTCGAAGTGGCTCGGCTGGACGACAGGCGACGCGCCGGACGACGATGACGGTGATGACGCGGCGGCGTCAGTGAGGCACAGCTGCAGCGTCTTCTGGCACAAGCTCAGCAGGTCGGCGCCAACAAAGCCGCCCGTGGCTTCGCTCAGGCGCGCGAGGAGCTCCGGCGCGAGGTCCGCGAACGCCCACGTCTTCGTCAGGTGGCGCAGAATCGCGAGGCGCTCGCGCTCGCCCGGCGGCTCCATGCGCACGACGAGGTCGAGGCGGCCGTTCGAGGTCACCGCCGGGTCCAGTGCGTCCAGGCGGCTGGTCGTGCCGAGTACGAACACGCGGCGGCCGGCGCTCTTGAGCCGCTCGAGGCACGCGACGAGCGTCCCGAGTACGCCGACCTCGAGCACGTGCGGCGCATCTGCAGACGCCGCGCGCGCCGCGGCGATCGCCTCGATGCCGTCGACCACCAGGAGGCTCGGCGCCTGCTGGCTCGCGGCCGCGAACGTGTGCGTGAGCTGCGCCTCGGACTCCCCCACGCGTGTGCGGAAGACGTCGGCGGCGCTCAGGAACGTCGTGGGCACGCCGAGCGCCACGCCGAGCGCCGTCGCGAGCAGTGTCTTGCCGACGCCCGGCGGCCCGCTGAGGATCGCGCCGACGGCCGCGTCGCTGCTGCCCCCACCGCTGCTGTCTGCAGCTGGCTGCAGCCGCGCGAGCACGGCCGGCAGCAGCGTCTGCGCGTACGCGTCGAGGCCGCCGAAGTCTCTCGAGAGCCGCGCCACCACGAGCGCAGGCGTCAGTGGCGGCGGCACCGTCGCGTCCTCCGCATCGCCGGAGAACCGCAGCGTCACGCGCGTGGCGCTCGTGACGACGCCGAGTGCCGCGCAGCACCCGTCGCCGGCCGCCGTCCACTGCACGCGCGCGAACTGCGCGCGTTCGAGGCGCCCGAACCACCGGAGCGCCGTGCGCTGCCCGTCCCAGACCGTCGAGCCCTGCAGCAGCTGCGCATAACGAACGCATCGACGACCGTCGACGTCACGCTTGCTCTCTACGACATTCACTCTTGGGCGGACGGACGCACCTTCCCGACCACGCGCGCGAGGCCGGTCGCGACGGCGCGCGGCGGCAGCGGACGGTCTAGGAAGCGCAGCTCCACAGCGGCGACGCAGCCGCTCGCACACGCGCAGCTGCTCGCGATGACCGGCGCGCTGCCAGCATCGCCACCGCAGCTGCGGCTGCCTTCTTGATCGACGCGCACCGAGATGTCGACAGCCGCGTCGTCGTCGCCGCCATCATCGAGACCCAGCGCCGTCCAGAGCCCGAGCGACAGCTGCGCGATCTCCTGGGGTTTGGCGGTAGGAACGGCCGAGCGCAGCTGCGCGTAGCACACGGGGCCGACGCTGCCGGCGGACACCTCCACGACGCGGTGCCGCGAGCGCACTGCTGAAGAGAATAGTATGCAGCGGCGGTCGACGGTCGACGCCGCCGCTGGGGTCTCGTGGCAGCGCGCATGAAGCAGCAGCGTGTGGTCACGGCGATTGGTCTCCATCTGTTCGCGCGATAGCATTTTGGTGTAGCTACTCATTGGACCGCTCAATATTATAAATGGTACAAAGTGGTTCACGATTGATATAACATATAAAATCAAAAACTCTTGAGCATCACTCACGTCGCAAAGACAAAAACACTTTTCGAGTAGTGCTTTTTCGAGGTTACACTGTGGGTTACGTAACCCGCGTATCGGACAACATATTGTCTTGAATTTGTAAACTTTCGGTCCCCCTTTCAGGACAATTCAGTAAATCAGTGAGTCTGTTAGATTCTCTGGCCTCCTTTTCCAGTCTTTCCGGTTCAATCTGCTGTCCGGGAGGAGCAAATCAAAAAGCAAAAGAATACTGAGTTAAGGCACATACGCTCAGAAGAGAGGCATCCCGGTCCTGCTTCAGTTGTTGCCAAGCTATATTTCAGTACTCGCTCAATGAAGCACACTTGCTCTATTATTGCTTTTCATTGCATTATAAAATATAAATTATGGCACTTTGCGCATCTGTTTTCTTCACTATAGCGCTTTGCTGGAGTCAAGTCCTCGCTCACTTCGCAATCTCCGCCGGAAGAAGCACACGTGCGCGTGCCGCTGCCGCTCGCTCGGTCGCTCGTCCCGCCCGCCTCCCGCCCCGTTCGCCTTCCTCGCCACCCGCGCCACCTCCCTCCCACCTCCCACCCGCCATGGACGTGTGGCATGCCGTGAGCCAGTTCGAGCAGCGCCACGGCGCTCCCGAGTACGAGGAATTCGTGCATCCCGCGGTGACGGAGCAGTCGCAACCGTACGCGATGCGCGTGCCCGCGTCGTTCCTGCCGTGGGATGACAAGAACGGCGTGATCGCGATGCGGCGGCGCGACCGGCAGCTCGCGCTCTGCCGCTGTGGCGTCGTGCTCGCGGGCATCTACTTCCAGCGCGAGAACGCGATCCAGTCGCAGGTGTGCGTGGCGCTCAAGGTCATGGACCGGCGACAGCTGCTGGTGCAACGCGACGACGTCGAGAGCGAGGTGCGCGTGATGGCGCAGCTGCAAAGGGCGGGCGTCGACGCGCCGCTCGAGAACCCGTACGTCATCCGGTGGGAGCACGGGCAGGACGCGCACAACCAGTACCTGGCGACCGAGTTCGTGGCGAACGGCAGCCTGCAGCAGTACGCGCACAAGAAGATCCGCGCGCTCATGATCCGCCACCTGCAGGCGTTCGTGGACGCGCACGGCGAGGGCCCGACGAAGCTCGAGTGCGTCGCGTACGTCTACCGCGCGGCGGGCGACGAGTGGCAGCGCGAGAGCCTGCGCATCTTCCAGGGCATCGTGCGCGGGCTCACGTACCTGCACGCGCAGGGCGTGGCGCACCTCGACCTCGACATCTACAACGTCGCGATAGACAAGGAGCTGCAGCCGCGCATCATCGACTACGGCAGCGCGCAGCTCATGGACCACCGACAGGTCGTCGGCGCGGGCCACGTCGGCGTCAAGTGCAAGCAGCTCTTCGTAGCGCCGGAGGTGCGGGAGCACGCGAAGCACCCGGTGCCGCGTCCGGGCTTCCTCGGTCCGCCCGCCGACCTCTGGAGCATCGGCGTCGTGGTGCGTGCTTGGAGCTGGGGATCTGGGAGCTGCGGCTGTCGCGGCGCTCGGACGACTGACTCGGTTGCTGCTGCGTGTGTGTCTCTCTCTCCAGCTCGTGCAGTGCGTCGTGTGGGGCTACCGCGGCGGCCCGTCGTTCCTCACGCGCAACAGGAACTGGCGCGCGACGGTGTTCGCGCACATCGACGGCGCGTGCCCGGACCACGACGCCTGCTTCCTGTGCAGCAACTTCATCACGGTGCCGCCGCTCATCGGCGTCGTGATCAAGCAGCTGCTGCACCTTGACCCGCTACAGCGCCCGAGCGCGTTCGAGGTCGCGATGGCGCTGCTGGAGAGTCGCCAGCCGACGCTCTTCGCGCCGACGCACGCGCGGTCGCGAGCCAAGTGAGCGCGCACGCGGCGTCGCGTATTTATTGGCAGGCGCGGCGCGCGACGCCTGCAGCCGAGCGCGAAGGTTCCTGCGACCCGAGCGCGTGTACATGGGAGCGTGGACGCAGCACGCGTAAGCGAAATAGACGCGTTGGGACCACGAGCGTGCGCGTCCCCGAGCGCCGGAGCTGGCGGCGCGCCGGCCGGCCGGCAGCAGCGCGTGTGGAGCACTTCCCGGAGCTGCCGGTCGGCCACGCGCGCAGCGGCGACCTCCAGAGCACCAGCCTACAGGAGCCGCTCCTTCTCCTGCGCGGGTCTCGCGCACCGGCGGTCGTTCGCCTCAAGCAGAGCGTCGACAGCGAAGGCGAGTCACGCAGACGCCCGCGCGAGATGCGGCCGAGAGCAGCGAGAGACGAGCTGCGAGAGCGGCAAGCGCCGGCGGCCTCCTATTGCGGGTGGCGCTGCAGACTCGCGCCGATCGCGCCTGCCGGGTGGTTGCGCCGGAAGCTCGCGGCGCGTGCGTCCACGTGCTCCACCAGGTACTCGACCAGCGCGTTCACGATCGCCTCCTGCGCGGCCACGGAGCGTTCGTCAGACCGCCGCCACCACTCACCGCCGCCGACGGGAGCGCACCTGCACGACGATGCTGCGCGAGGGTACCGGACACTCCCCTTGGTCCTGCGCGGGAGCCACAACCGCCTGGGGGACAAACACCCCGTCAGCTCCTCGGCGTCCACCGCGCGACCGCCACTCAGTGGCCACGCACCACGTCGCCCAGCTGCGCCAGCGCCGAGTCCGCGGAGCCCGTGACGGCGAGCACCGTGCAGCCGGCCGCCTGCAGCAGCGGCGGCAGCGGCAGCAGCTCCGCCGTCTGCCCGCTGTGCGACAAGATCACCACCTGCAGGCGCCGCGTCGGTCTCCAGTCGCGACTGCCATCGCGCGCACACACTCTCACCAGCAGCAGCAGCACGCACCGCGTCGCCGTGGCGCAGATTCCCCAGCTCGCCATGCGTCCACTCGCTGCCGTGGACGAACTGGATGGAGAGGACGAGCCACGCAGGCGACGGCGTCAGTGCCGCGAGCAGCAGACGCGCATGCGTCTCCACCGCGATCGCTACGCACGTGACTGCGCACGGAGACGGACGCGAGCGTGGACGCGAGGCGCTGCGCCACGATCGCCGACTTGCCGATGCCCGTGGCGAACACGACGGCGTCACGCGCGTGGGCGGCGGCGAGCGACTGCGCGGCCGTGGCGAGCGCCGCCTGCGCCTGCGCATCGCCCGCCAGCATCTCGAGCAGGTGCTGCTCGCCGCGTAGCGAGTTGTAAGCGCGAGGTGCGAGAGCGAGAGGCGGAGGAGGAGAGCAGAGGGTGAATGCACCTGCAGCGCGGCGGCGTCGCGCGCGACCGAGAGCAGCAGCGACTGCGCTCGACTGGCGCTGACGGACGCGTCACGCGCGGCGTCGGCCGCCTCCCATTGCCGCGCAGTGCTGAAGCGGCTGGCGGCGGCAGCAGACGCGCAGCGCGCGCGGCGACCACCTCGCAGCAGCGTCGCGATCAGCATTTCCGGCAAATGCGTTAATAACAATGTCGATAGTGAAAAAAGGCAAGAGACGTCAATAACACTTCGGACTCACAAGGATCGATGGCGATCGATCGCCATCACCAGCAGCTGCAAACGCGCGAGCGGCGCGAGAAGCCTGCGCGCAGGTGCGTCCTCAGCCCCGCGAGTGTGCGCGCGAGCAGATTGCTGAGCGAGCGCCGCCCTCCGTCTCCAGGAACGGCGACAGCGCGGGCGAGCGGCAGGTCGCGCAGGAGCGGGAGCTCGCGCTGCTGCTGAAAGTGGCCGGCAGACGAGGTGCGTGCCTCCTCCTCCACGCTGGTCGTCGTGGCGGCGACGGCGGCAGAAAGGCTCCGGTCGCAGGCAGCAGCTCACTCCGCACAGGATTCGTGACGCAGCAGCTGGGCTGCGCGACGCTCAGTCCGCTCGCGCGCTGGTACCACCAGCTGCAGCTGCTCGCGCTGGACGGCGAGTCGCCCGCGAGAGGCGACGAAGACGCAGATCCTGGCGCTGGCAACGCCAACGCGCTCGCGGCGGCGCTGCAGGCGCTCGACCGCGCGCTCGGAGAGGACGACGCCGCGCCGCCCGCGTGCTTCGACGTGTGCTTCGCGCCGACCGCCCGCAGCGCACTCGACGCCGCAGCGGAGCTGCTGGACGGCGACGCGGAGAGCGTGCACGCAGGCTCCGTCTCGGAGCTGCTGCGCTTCTCCACCATGAAGCGCGGCCGCGTGTGCCGCGTCACCTGCGCGCGTCTGGGCGGAGCTCCCGCGCAGCAGCAGTACGCGATCCGCTCGAGCGTGTACGTGCGCGACCTGGAGGCGAGCGCGTCGCAGCTGCTGCTGCAGTCGCCGCCGAGCGACGCCGGCCGCCTGCTGCAGCTGATCTGGCGCGAGCTAGGGGCGTGACCCACACTCCTCACCCCACAGTGCCGCACAAGTTACAAGACACACGAACAAGGGAAGAGCGCGGGGAGGCGTGGCGTATGCATTCGCATGGACCGATCGGAGAGATCCATCCAGAGTGTATTGGCCCTTTAGATCCCGCACCACCCGACAGTTGCGCGGCGTCGCGCCTACGCGGTCAGCAGGCAGGCGCCGCCCGCCGCCTTGATCTTCTTCTCCGCCTCCTCCGAGAAGAACTTGGCCTTGACGATGAGCGGGATCTCCGGCAGACGGCCCTTGCCGAGCACCTTGAAGTACCCCGCCTTGGTCACGTCGATGACCGGCGCCTTGCCCTCCTTGTTGGCCTGCGCCTGCTCCTTCGTCTTCTCCGACACGAGCGTCCAGAGGCGCTCGACGTTCACGGTCGGGCAGTGCGTGCGGTTGCGCAGCAGGTGGAACTGGCGCATGCCCACCTTGCCGAAGTAACCCGGGTGGAACTTGTCGAAGAGGATGCGGTGGTGGTGCTGGCCACCGGCGTTACCGCGACCGCCCGGGTGCTTGCGGTGCTTGCCGATACGGCCGTGACCGGCGCTCACGTGCCCACGTTTCTTGCGGTTCTTCGAGAAGCGGGAAGGCTGTCAGCAGACACCACGAGACACACGCTGTCAGCACGCCAGTAGCGACGCTCGAGGGGAGTGCTGCGCTGCTGTCGGCGCCGGTCGACGGCGTTGCACGCGACGCGCGGGTGCGATGAGTGAGCGAGCGAGTTGCGAGTGAACAGGGGGCGAGGGAGCGAGCGAGCGTCGGAGCACGAGGCGCTGGCTGCAGATGCTGCGACCGACCGCGCTGCTTGTCGACGAGTCGGCGCTGGGGACCTGTAAGGCGGAGCTTCCGCGCTTTCGCGCAGCGTCTGCTGAACGCCAACACGCGCTCGCTGCGTGCTGTTTCGAACCGTCGCGAGCAGCTAAGCTGGCTGTCTGGAGCGCTGTCGCCTCCGCCATGCAAGCGCACTTGCTCGGAGATACCGTGTCGCTGGAAGCAGTCGGTCGGTCGGTCGGTCGATCAGTCGGTCGCCGGGCGTCGTCGCCCACACTCGCCCACTCGCCCCCACTCGCTCACTCACTCGTGCACGCAGGCACCACATGCCACCGGCCTCCGATACATCACACCGGCAGCAACAGAGAGAGAGGGGAGAGATCGCCGTACCATATTGACTCGTTGCCAGGCGAATGCGAATGACTCGCCAAGGTTCTTTGGCGCGCGAGACAGCGAGCCTCTGGCGAGGCGAAATGAATGGCTCGTTGACGCTCAGACAATGTCATACAAACACCAAGTGCAGACTGTCCCTTACATTTCGCAAGAGAGTACCTCTCGCTCTAAGTCCGTTGTCCGACTAAGTTCGAGTGTAACACACCCAATCGCTGCGAGCTGTCTGTTTGCTTTATTTGACTTGGTCTCTATATGGTTCCGGATGTTAGCAACTCCTGACTGTAGCCATCTTGACGAGATAGACGAGATGGACGAGTCAGAGGTACTGCCAACGCTGCGCGACGACGACGATGGCGATGCGGCGCGCCACCACCACCAATGGCTCCAGCAGTTCGACCCGCGTTCGCAGCAGGTCTACTACTACAATGTGGTCACCGGCGCGTCGCAGTGGGAGCTGCCAGACACCTTCGTGGGGGACGGCGCGGCAGCAGACCCAGCGACCCGCGGCGCCGTCGCGATCCAGAGCGTCTTCCGCGGGAAGCGCGCGCGCGACTCGGTGGCGGCGGCGACGCGCGCTAGCAGCGGCGGCTACGGTGGTGATGGAGACAATGAACGGGAAGATGGCGGCGAAGCTGCAGAAGGTGCCGCTGATGGAGGCGGCGGCGTCGAAGCCTGTGCGACTGGCATACCCCAAGCGCTGGTGGCTGCTGCTGACAGTGAAGCCGATGGCGACTGTGTGCTGACAGCCAGCGGCCGGCAGCTCCAGGGCGAAGCGGAGGCCAGCGCCGCGCTCTCCATCCAGTGCGCGTTCCGGCAGCACGCGGCGGGGAAGGCGGTCGAGACCAAGCGCTCGCATCTGCACGACCTCACCGACGCCGACGCGATCAGCCGAAAGATCGCCGACCTGATGTGCGCGGCGGACGAGATCCAGGGCGAGATCCACGCGCGGCAGCTGGTTTCGGAGCAGGAACGCGACGAGTTCCCGCACCTCCGAGAGCTCCTCGCGTCGTGGACAGCGGCGCTGGGCTCGCTCCGCGACCGCATCCTCGTCCTCCCGAGCCAAGCTGACCACGTCAGCAGGCTCGCGCTCGCTAGTGAGCAGGTCACGCGCGCACAAGTGCTCCGCGACGCCATGGCGGAAGTGCGGAGCGAGTGCCTGGCACTGCTGCGCGGCATCTTCCTCATGAACAGCTACTTCCTCGAAGTCGACGTCCGGCGCGTTAACAGTGCCGCCGCCGCGTTACAGAGATGGAAGCGGCACGAGCTCTGCGCGCTCGCGGACCCACGCATCGTGAAGCTTATCCAGCTCGACGACCTCCACGACATCTTCGCGCGCGCAGAGACCGCGCTGCGCCGCACGATGGGCCTGACGGACTTCAACGCCGGCGCCACCACGGCTGCGAGCAAGCGGTACGAAGAGTGGCACGTGGACGTCGTCGCGGCGCTCGCCAGCGTTCGTGAGATGGAGCAGCGCTTGCAGCACAAGATCCATCTCCTGCAGGTCGTCCGCATGGCGCAGGTTGAGAGGCGCGAGACCGCGCGGATGGAGATCGAAGACCATGAGAGCTCGCAGCGCGAGACGCAGCAACGGGAGCGCGTGAGCCAGGCAGAGGCGTACGCCGCCTTTGTCTCCAAGTGCCGCGAAGGCTGGCAAAGGGGACTGGCGAAGCGCCGCGCGGACGCGCAAGACGCGCTCACGGTCGAGAACGAGCAGCGCGAGGCGCTTGCTCGCAAGATGTCGCTCGTGGAGAAGATGCACAGGCGCGACCTCCACCGGCGCTCGACGACGAAGCTGTCGATCTGGGAGGCCGTGAAGGAAGGGCTGCCGGTGGAGATCGTGCGCACGATGGTGTTCGCCGAGATGCAGAAGGCGCGGCGGCTCGGCTACGACTTCGTGCTGCGGACGGCGCGCTCGGACTATGGCGAGACGCTGATCCAGATCGCGTGCTGGTGGGGACACGAGGTGCGTGGGGGGGTGCTCCAGCATCGACGCTGTGCTGCTTGCGCCGAATGGCGTCACACTGTACTCCCTGTCCGCCTCGCAGCACTTGGTGGCGTTCTTGCTCGAGGAGGGGGCGAACGCCCACGACGTCGACAGCCTCTGCAACAAGTTCTCGTTGCTGCACGACGTGGCGCGGCGGGGACACTCTCAAGTTGTGCGTATGCACCGTGTGTGAGAGAGAGAGAGAAAGAGAAGGCTACTGTGTCGAAGCCCCTCACTTGCACTCTGCAGATCCGAATCCTGCTGCGAAGCGGGCTCAAGCATGACGTCGTCGACAGCTCAGGAGACACACCACTTCACTGGTGTGTGTGTGTGCGCAGACATGGTGCGCCGTGCTCGCTGTTGTTGCCATCGTGTGACGTGCTGCGTGCTGCGGGATCGCTGTGCCCAGGGCGGCGCGGAGAAACCACTACGAAGCCGTCCACACGCTCCTCGAAGCCCACATGCCTTGCGCCGAGCCGAACGCACTCGACACGATCCTCAAAGCCGTGCGCACGAAGAACCACCGCGGGAAGACCCCGCAGCAGGCCGCGAAGAGCGACTGCGTTCGGCGGCTCATCCAAGCCTTTGACGACGGCCGCCTCCCGCTCTTCCGACGCCCTCGCGCAGTGGCGGCGTTGCCGGCAGGGCACCGGCGGATGACGGACGTCCCGACACAGAAGAGCTCGAGCAGTTGCGCACTGGTGAGAGATCTCAAGGGCGGCGTGGCGCGGACCCACAGCTCCAAGAAATTTGCTGGCCTCGAGGCTCGCGGTGGCGAGCATGCTGCGCCTGAAGACGAGTTCGGGGTCTTCGACATCCTCACTCCGCGCAGCAGCTCGCAGGACACGCAGCCACCGAAGAAGTAGGCGATGGTGCACTCGTTGCGACCAGCACGTGGCGAGTCCTCCAGGAGTATTGAAGGAGATCTCGCTGTCGATGTCGCGCTCTTCGTCCTTCGTACGCTCTGTCGCCACGGTCAGATCCACCGCGCAGATTTCGTCCAGACGGCGGCCGGAGCACGCCATCTCGTACGCGCGGCGGAACTCGGAGCTAAGCAGCTCATTGAGGAGCACGACTTTGAAGAGCCGACTCGTCAGAACGGCGCTCCACTGACAGCGTCGACAGCACCGACGTCCGTCGTGTGTGTGTACTCGCTACCAGCAGCCTGTGATCCGAGGCGGAAGCTGCGATGGCGGCAGTCTCCTCGGCCGAGAGGATCGACCGCCTCATGTACGCAGTTGCTTGTCCGGGTGTCTCGTGAGCCGAGGGCGATGACGTCCTCCCGCTGCCGCAGAGCCACCTACTCGCAGCGCCTCACGCCCCCAGCGCTGCAGCGACTGAGCGTGTCTGGTGCGCCACGCCCTCGCCTCGACAGGGTGGTGTGTAGCCTTCCAGCGCCAACTTCTTCTCTCGTGCGTCGACACTTCTAGAGATCCTGAGCGACGGTGCGAGCCTTACCTTCTCGCAAGACGACATCCCGACGAGAGACGAGCTGCGCGTCACGAAGGAGCAGGACGCCTCGTTCACCCGAATGCTCAAGTTCCTCACCATGCATGAACCGACGGGGTACGAGAAGGACGAGGCTCACAAGAGGTCGGTGGTGCAGTACTTCGCGATCCGCAGCTTGCTCGCCGAGTGCAAGGCTGCTAAGGTGAGCGCGTCACTAGCGCGAGGCTCCATCCACATACTTCTGGGCCGTGCTCTGACCGCCACATTCGACCTGCGTGTGCAGCTGCCTAGCGTCCAAGAGGCTTGCGTCGCCAAGACGCTGCACTGGTTCGAGGAGCTCTTGTCGGTCGCCCAGGTGAGTAGTGGAGGTGCTCCATGGACAGCGGCACTTGGAGCACGCGCCTGACGGAGGCTATCGTGGCAGGCTGCAGCATCGTCGTCGCCACCGATTCTCCCGCCCAAGATGGTACGACGCGCACGCTCTGCCATGCCAACGCCAAGCGCGAGGAGCCCCACTTCGCGGCGCGCTGAACGATCTTCGATCTGCTTGTGAACACAGTCACCGAAGAAGCAGGTCAGCTCGAGACCACCGCTCGCGGGAAGTGCGGGCGCCACCGCGCTCTCCGTCAGAGAGACCCCAACCGTCTTCTCCTCTCGTAGCGCTGCTTCCACCGCCACCACTCTCGAGGTTCGCTGTGGCACACTACGTCCGAACGCCATGGTGTCTCCCACTAAGCGTCGTCGTCTCGGGACCGCAGAAGTACAAGATGCCGGACCTTCGCGCGTCGCACATCCGCCGGATCGCGGAGCTCAAATCGCGAGGGGCGGACTGCTTGGACGAGGTGGGTCTTCGATGCTGCGTCCGGCGATGCTCCGGAAGAGCTAAAGTGCGCGTTGCGCGTCGTTCGGGTAGGTGCCGTCGCCTGTCGACGACGAGCAGCAGGACACGGACGTGCCGCGTCCAGAGGACTACGACACGATCGAGCAGCAGCGGCGCATCGACGCGACGTTCCACCTCTACCGCCCCGAGACCGAGGCCGAGGTGCGGAGCGATACCGCGTCGCAGCGGTGGTAGCGACGACTGACGCACGGGGATCACCGCGCAGCGCGAGATGAACTTGAAGTGGATCGAGAGGCGGAACGAGGAGGCGATCGCGCGCCGGAAGCAGGACGAGGTGCAGCAGCGCGTGAACAAGTGGACACTGAACCGGAGTCGAGAAGAGTCTGAGCACTTGCGGAGGCGAGAGTCCATGAAGCTTGTCGCTGGACTAGAGCGCGCCCACCGCCAGGACCTCGACGGACACGTCCGCGCGAGTGCGAAGAAGCGCCACGGCCAGGACATTCGCTCGCACGCCGCCGGCGAGACGAGAACAGAGCCTGATCCGCGCGTCGATACTGCGACTGCCGTATCGCCGAGCGGAACGAGGCTCCAGACGTCGCCTTCGACCAAAGAGTGCGCTCACGCTGGCAGCAGCGCATCCGTCGTGGTGCTGAAGCAGAGCGTGAAGAAGGCAGACGCGAAGGTCGGAGGAGGGATGCACTTCCGCAACCAGCTCCCGGCGAACTACACGCCGCCGAGTCGACACAGCAATCAGTCGTCGTCGTCAACTGCGAGCTGGAGAGAGCGTGGGCCAGCGACACCCTCGTCCGCGTTGACACCTTCGTCGTCTGACTTCGGCAAGCAGATCTCCAAGGCGCAGGCCGAACCGCGAACCCGACGAGACTCGGCGTCGTCGTCAGGGAGCTCCGGCTTCAGCGACAACGGCGGATCGACGGACGGAGATCGGGCAGACGACAAAGAGGACGACCCAGCGGCCGAAGGAGGCGCATCCGTGCTGTCGTCTCGAGGAGATCGTTCTTCTCGCCGAAGACCCAAGCTCGAGCCTTACCACGTCCCATACTTCACGGGTGTGTGCACGGGTGACGCGCATGCTAAGAGCGAACGGACAGCCGCGAGCAGTGCGCAGAGCAGGACCAAGGTGCGCGTCGTAGGCTGCACGGGTGTTCGAGCTGGGACCCGAGCGAATCGTTGCTGACGCGTGCGCGTGTGCTACTGCAGCTGTACCCCCGCGGCACGATCCCTCCGCAAGACAAGCCAACGGATCCCGAGTTCGGCCATCTCTATGAGGCGACAGAGATCCGCCGGGTGACGAACACCGCGCCGGAGAAACCGGAGCCACCGACGCCGAAGCGGGTGCGTGGTGCAGATCTCGCTGAGCTTCTCGCGCCATCCGCCTCGGTCTCACACTGACGAGCGGACTCTGAAGTCGCTGACAGGTAAGCCAACAGCTCCACAGATCACCAACCTGTCGTTCGGACTTCGTAGCAGCAGCGCGAGTGGCTCCGCGAAGCGATCGTCGGTGTCTGCGTCGACCAGCCGGAGCGTCAGCTCCGCGAAGGTTGCGAGCAAGTCTGCGTCTGCGCTGCCTGGCACCTCGAGAGGGCTCATGGCGACCGGGAGCTTCAGCACGAGTGACTTGCGCCAGCAGCAGCTCGAGGAACTCGAGAAGGTCCGGCTGCTCTTCGCGCAGAACAGCATCAGCTTCTCCGAGCGAGCGTTCGAGCGTGGACTTCTCGTCCCGGAAGACAGACCCGTGCTCGACTGCGTACAGAACCTGCCGCTGCCAGGCTCCCAGCTGCTCCACCACCCGATGATCGACCTGCGCACGAAGAAACGCGTGACGAAGAAGACGAAGAAGGGTGGCGCGAAGAAGAAGAAGAAGAAGGACGGCAGCAAGGGCAGCAAGACGCCCAAGAGCAGTCGCGTCAAGCTGCGAGCATAGCTGCAGCAGCAGCACGTTCAAGGAACCTGCTTGTGGCTTCACATCACCTCGAGAGCGCTCGGGCGGACCGTCGTCCTCTCTCTCTGAACGAGCTTCAACTCCTTGCTGCAATCGGCGTCGTCGCACTCGCGCACGTCGAGCTCCACGGAGCCCAGAACAGCCGACTCGCTCGTCCCGATCGTCACGGAGAACGTGACGTAGTCTCGGCCGCGGAAGCCGGCGTTCGGTACGTACGTGACGCTGCGATCGCCCGTAAGGTACAGGCGCTTGGCGCCGACGTCGCCCGTCTCCGTGTTGGTGTAGAAGTACGGGTCCAGACGGATGGTGGCGAGGCATCGGGCGTCGCAGGCGATCGGCACCAACTTCTCGCGCTCGCTTGGGTCGCTGAAGATCTCGACGCCGCCGAACTGGTTGTAGCTCTCCATGAACGCGAGCACTCGACGCTGCTGGATGAGCGTCGGGAGCGCGTCATAGCTCTCGAGGAAACGCGACAGGTACACGGACGCTTCGAGCGAGTCGATGATGTTATTGCGGTCGCGGTCCAAGTCGTCCGCCGCTGCCTCCTGCGCGCTGATGAACAGCTTCCCGTGGCGTGGGAGGGACTTAATGCGCGCTCGGATGTCCATGTAGTACTCCCGCGTCGCGCCAGACATGTCCGTGACAGTGAGCACCCAGTCGGAGAGGGCTCCTTCGCCGTGGTGCGCATGCTCTCCGTACTGCGTCTTGCGAACTGTGTCTCGCACCTCCAGTGTCCACGCCCCCTCGCTCGTCATCGACCCGAACTCTGCGTCGAACGAGTCTTCGGGAGACCAAGTCTCCGCACCAGGATGGAACTCTGTTGCGATCGGCGTGCCGCCTTCGTAGCGCGAGAGCACGTGTGAGCGCTCTTTGAACACCTGCACCTCGGCGAGCGTGAGGTATGCGTGCGCTTGCTCCACGATGACGCGGATGTACCGCGCCTTCATGTCGAGAGGCGGGTTCACCGTCACCACCAGTCTCGGCGCAATATCGACGCGCTCTCTCCAGATCGCAGCGTCGTAGGCGTCCTGGAAGGACTCGAAGTCCATCGCTGCCGAGTCTTCGAAGAGCATGACCCAGAACGGGAACATCGAGAGCTTCCCGGTCGCGGCGCTGTCCTTGCGATCGTCGCGCTGCACGTAGTTCCACCGGTCCGTATCGTCTCCTGGGTACGGAGAGGCGAGCTCGACGACGCCGGTGCCGCCACAGACAGCGTTCTCCCCCACGTGCAACGGCACCGCGCCACCTCCATACAGCTTCGGATCCTCGAGAAAGGTGATCGACCACGAGAACGCGCCGTTCGCCGACAGCGACGCGTCTGCCGGTGAGCGTGTGACGAAGATCCGCGGCATGCCAGGCAGCGCGGCGAGCTTCGCCTGCAGAGACTCGGCTTTCCCGACCCCGAGGTTCTCGATATTCGGATCTTCGTCGACGACCATCGCGACCGCGTTGAAGCTGATGGGAGCAGTGGCGCGCTGGGAGCCACTCGGCATTGTGAACACGAGCGTGAACCACCCGCCGACAGCACTCACCGCGTCGTTCGCGTCCACACGCAGCGTCTGCACGACTGCGGGGAGGAACTCCTCTTGCGGCAACCACAGGCGCACGGTGCCGATCTCGGTGCTCTTGATCAAGCGGAGCTCCCACCACGCGGACTGGTTCCGTCTCGCAGAGGTGCGCGCCACAGACTGGTCAGAGACGTACCCCTTGACGCGGCCGTCGATCGCTTTCGAGGCATAGCACGAGGCGCTCGTGGAGCTCTGGAGCGCGGTGGCCCTGCCGTCGGCAGCGAGGTTCTTCGCTCCGTTCAGGTCTCGGAAGGCGTAGTCGAACCCGACGCCACTCGTGGGGTTCTCCGGGAACACTTGCAGCTGCTCGCGGTTGACGCGAAGCGCTTCGTCGGGGAGGCCGAAGGCGTCCGTCGCTCGGCAGCAGCCCGAGATCACGACAGCACTCTTGGTCTCGTGGAACAGCCGGACGTGGAGGTCGCTCGCCTGCGGGTGGTACAGCCCTCGCAGCGTCACCTTGACGTTCCGCACGAGCTGGTGCTTGGAAGCGAAGCGGGGAATGCTCTCGGCGCTAACGAGCCCCAGGTTCGCATCGAGCGTCGGCGCCATGGCGAGTCTGCGGATCGTCGCGCCGTTCAGCGACACCGCCGTGCGGTAGTCTAAGGTGAACACCCCCACGTCGCTCTGCACTCTGTAGATGAAGACCGAAGTCGTCGACGTGCTCTTCGACGAATCGAAGAGCGCGGTCTGCGTCGAGTTCGCCACCGAGATGCTCGGTCTCCCGCCCGCGAGATCCACCTGCACCGGCCACGACCACTGCACCACGATGTCGAGCGTCTCGCCCGCGACAAACGTGCTCGTGGCTTTGCTCGTGAATACTTGGAGAGGTCGAGGCGGCTCCGTGTCGATGCGGAGGTTGTGGTTGTAGCTGAGGCTTCGGTAGAGACTCTCCGGCAGCGTGCTCCCGGAACCAGGGAGTCCGCGGAAGCAACCAATCAGATACGGCGCCGTGGACGTCACGTGGTAGCGATACGTGCCGTCGTAGCCGATGCGGCCGTTGCACTGGTCGAGATCACTTGGCAGCGCGCCATCCTCGTTGTATGGTCCGTAGAGCGGGAAGCCATCGAACGCGTAGCCGATCAGCGGCGACGGTTTGTTGCGCTCGTCGGCGTTGAGCTCGCGCAGCAAGCAGTCGGGAGATGCGTAGTAGCGGTAGTCTCCGCCGCGGTCGACGAGTCCGTTGCACTTGTCTAGCAGCCGCAGTGCAGAGCTCGAGCTCGCCATGACGTTGCTGCCGTACACACTCGAGGTGCTCGCGAAGAACGGCACGCCGTTGATCATCACGCCCACGGGAACGTCCGGCGTGAGCGCTGTCGGGTTCGCCTGAGCAACAGGCTGCCGAGGGAACGTGAAGACGTGGTTCTGTGCTCTCACAGAGTTCCGGTTGTAGACATTCGGGAACGGCCCGTAAGCGCCGTCGGGGACCCCAGTGGTCCTCACCACGGTACTTGTCGACGTGTACACGACAGAGACTGCGGCGGGGTTGAGCCACACGCTGTCTGTGAGCAGCGTCGACGGGTTCTCATCCACGACAACGCCGTCGAAGCGCGAGAGGTTCGCGAGCGAGAGTCCTTCGACTGCGCGGACGTCGACCAGGAAGCGGAAGACGCGGAGCTGGGAGGTGGCTAGTGATTGATCGACACCTTTCAAGCACGGCATGAACGTCGCTCTGTTTCCTCCGAGCGGTGCGAGGTGGTAGCCGTACTGGCCATCGACACGCACGCGGCCGTTGCACTCATCCAGATCCTGGGGCAGCTCGCCGCGCTCGTTGAAGAAACCGTAGATGGGGAATCCGTCGAAGGCGTACCCGACAACTGGAGACGGCGACCGATGCAGAGCTTCAGTCGCAAGCTCGTTCAAGCTCGCAAGATGGCACGTCGGAAGACTAGCGTAGAAATACCGCCCACTGGCGTCCACCACGCCACCACACGCATCTTTTGCCATCGATGCGACCGCGATGTCGGAGCTCGCGTTCCGGAACGGGATGCCGTTCAGGAACATGCCGACGAACCCGTCGTACACGGGGCTCGGGAGAGCAAGTGGCAGGCTCTGCTGCTCCGCGAACCGCTTCAGCTCGACGAAGTAGCGCTGCTCCTTGATGCTGCCTGTGAGTGCGCTGGAGTGGCCCGGAACTCCGTTACTGTACATTCGAATGGACGATCTCTGATACGAGAGCGTGAACGAGCTCTCAACAACAGGCGGGAGCGTTCGCTCGGAGGGTAAGATGTCTGTCGCTGCTTCCACTTGGTCAATGTACACGTAGTCGTCGTGGGAGGTGTGGAACCGCAGCTTCGGCCAAGAGCTCACTTCGGGGAGATCCAACACCGCGTCAGTATTTGGAGCTGTCGCGAGCCTCTTGATGGATCCCCCCACGCCAAGTTGCAGCGCATTCGCAAGCTCCGAACAGATCACGAGCTTGTCCCATTCCTGTCGCACCGGAGCTCGTCGCTCGGTCTCCGGACAGCGAGAGTAGTCGAGACGATCCACGCGATCCCCGACTCGCACGGTGTACTGGAATACGAGATTCGCGGTGCTGCTCCCCAACACATACAGCGCGACTCCGGGCAGGCTACTACCAGTGTCCAAGCGCAGTCTCGGCGTCCCGGTGACGACGACTGGTGTCGAGAAGCTCACGACTATGCGCAGGGTGTCGCCTGCCGTGTACACTCCGTCTGGTGTGGAGCTCGTGACGGAGATCACTCGTGGCGGCTCCAGCGTGTCAATGCGGATGTCTCGGTTGTTGCTCAGACTGCCTGTGGACATGGGCATTGGGAGTCGCATCGTCGCAACTCGGAAGCTCGGACTACCGTCAGCAGCGGCAAAGAGCTTGGCGTCCATCGAGTCCATCGACAGCGCATCAGTGCCGTCGTACTCGAGCGGCAGAGCCATGTCCCGTTTACCTGTCGTGTATCGGAGCACCAGCGTGGAAGTCCCGACGCCAGTGACATACGACGCGTAGCTCACCCCAGCTCTCTCGGTGGAGCCAACAGAGAGACGCAGCTGCGGCTGGCCGAGCGTGAAGAGGACTCTTTCTGAGAACGAGACCGTGATGTCGATGACTTGACCAGCGCCGTAGACTCCGTTCGGAAGCGAGGACGACACGGAGGTGACTCGTGGAGCGCTCGGATCGACACGGATGTCGCTTGAGTCACTAAGACTTCTATCGGAGCCAGGCAGCGGCAGATCCGTTGACGCGGCAAGCGACGGTAGTGCGCTGTGCTGGAGGATTGAGCACTTCAGACTGTCGCGTGCGGCGTAGTCGAGTCGACCGCTGCGGTCACCGGCCAGTATCGTGTACACGAACTCCAGCACCCGGGTTGAGGAACCACCAGCGTACGCTGCGATCCGCGCGACACGGTTCCCGAGCGAGAGCTCCAGTCCGCAGTCTCCAGCTGGAGACACGACCACCACTCGGTACGAGAAGTGGACACGGAACCGCAGCCGATCCGACAGACTGTACGTCCCGTTTCGATCGACGGATGAGACGCGAACAACTCTTGGTGGACTCGAGTCGACTCGAATCGACGACTGCCTCGACAAACTGAGTGTTGCTGTCCCTGGAGCTGGCAGCTGAGTGTTGACTGCAAGAACGGGAGTCGTCGCCATCGCGAAGAGCGTGCCAGTGAGAGCACCTTGGGACGCACACTCTAGCTTCTGTGTCGTGTCGCCGCTTTGAATACGGTACTTGAACATCAGCGTACGCGTTCCATTCCCTGATGTGTAGGCTGCGGGTTGGACTGCAGCGCTCATCTGAAGTCCCAAGGATGGTGATGGAGGAATCACAGCGACCCCAGAGAAGAACGTCACTCGCTTGGAGAAGACAACTGCGATCTGGAGTTCGTCTCCAACGCCGTACGTGCCGTTCGAGTTCACGGCGTAGACACGCACTACAGTCGGCGCCGCAGACGACAGTTCTATCCGATAGTTGAACGACAGGCTTCCAGGCAAGAACGCAGCCCCCAGTCGTAGGGGGACGTACACCCCTTTCTCGTCCGTGATCACGCCACCATTGAGCTCCAGAGCAGTTCGGGACGCGACATCCAACATGCTGCAACTGTCGCCGTTCACGACTACGTATCGGAACTGCAGTGTACTGGACCCAGAACCTCGCACGAAACTCGCGTACGTTGGCAACAGTGCGTTTGCGTTCAGCTTGAGTTTCGGAGTACCCTGAACGAGAACAGCGCCGGTGAAGACGACTGACAAGAGAATCTCCTGGCCTGGCGAGTACACCTCGCCGCTGATCAAGTCGGTCCGGACATCTGTGACGCGAAACCTGTCGGTGCGAACGAAGAGCTTCTTGTTGTTCCCAACGAGACTCCGCACCGCGTTCGCTTGGAGCGGCACTCCGGGTCGAGGCATCGTCAAGTCGGCTGCCAAGATCGGAGCCTCGGCAAGGCACAGGACCTGCGCGGAAGTCAATGTGACCTCACGCCCTGCCAGCAGCGGTCGCAGAATGAACGATCCTCTGTCTCGAATGTCGAGCGGGATGTTATGTGTGCTGTCTCCGATCTTGGGGGTGTACAGGAACCGAAGCAGCGCCGTGCCCGAGCCGCTTTCGTACAGAGCTGTCCGAACCGAACTTGCTACAACATTGAGCACAAGCTGGGGGCTCCCGACCACTACCACCTTGCGCGAAAATTGGACGAGGATCTCGATCTCGTCTCCGGCGTCGTACGTTCCATCGTTCGACTCGGAGCGCACGTCGATAATCGACGGCTTCGTCGAGTCAACTACAATGGCTTTCGCCAGCGAGAGCGATCCCGGTTCGCCTGGGGCCGGAAGCGTGACGACCGCGCTTGTCGATGGGTTCGTCGCGAGCCGCAAAATCCGTGCTTGGTTTGTCAGGTCAAGCGACTTGACGTAGTTCAGCCGCAAGTTGTCGCCTCGGTCGTCGACGACCTCCAGGCGTGCGCTTCGATCGCCGACTGCTATGTAGTACACGAACGACAGCGTTCTCGTCTCGTTGCCGCCGCTGAACGTTGCGGCGGCGCCTTTGCGACTCGTCTCCAAGAGTACGGATGGAGATCCGATCACGATGACTGGGAGAGAGAACACGACTTGAAGTGCGAGCTTGTCGCCAGGGCGGTACGTCCCGTCTGCATCCAATGCGGTGACTTGCAAAACACGAGGCTGGGTCGCCTTGATCGAGATCGCGCGGTTCCCTGACAGCGAGTGTAGTGAGCGTGGCGGCGGGAGCGTCAAGAGAGCGTCAGCAGTCAGGAACGTCGCGCTGCGAAGGATCCTGGAGTCACCGAGCAGAACAAGCGAGTTCACATTGAAGTAGTCAAGCTTCTCGCAATAGTCGAGTTCGCTCGCGGTGTACTCGAACGTCAGCACGCGGGTGCCGGATCCGCTGATGTACGCGGCTGGATTCACAGACGCGCTGAGGAAGTGGAGTTCGTCAGAGCGCAGGTAGAGCACCGGGACACTCGACGCGGAAGAAGCCACAACGCTGACGCTTGTGGTGAACACGACCTGGATCAGGAGTCGATGCCCAATACCGTACTCCCCCGACGGAGTCTCTGCAGTCACGTCGACAACCGTCGGTGGAGTCGTGTCGATCTTGATATCTTTGTTGTAGCTCAGTGAGCGCGGGTCGTTCGATCTCGGGAAGAGCGTGTAGTCAGGTAGTTGTCCCAGGTAATCCTGGATCGAAGCGCCGTTTAGCACGAGCGCGTTTCGATCGAACACGTCAATGTCCTGCGCGTTGTCACCCGGTCGGACGACATACACGAAGTTGAGCGTGTACGATTCGATGCCGCTTCGATCGACGTTGATCGCACTCCCTATCAAAGTTGATCCTGTGGCCAGCTTCAACAGCGGCGTTCCCGAAGACACCTCCTCCCACCCTCCACGAGGCAACTGCACCGACCGGGGAGGTACTTTCTGGTGTCGGAAGCGCAGTTTCGTGGAGTACCCGTCGAACTCGGTCCAGAACAAGCCCACTTCCGCGCTCGACGCAGCCGTAGTCGTCGACGAGCACACAAGATTGGCGTCAAGAGAGTCGAACACCTGGTTGTGGTTGAGGTTGTTGGCGTTTGTCGTCTTCCAATCGCTGTACACGGAACCGGCGGCGCCAAGAACGGCGACGTTCACGGTGGTTGTGCGGGAGGGAAGTGACGCTTGCATCCAGACTGCGTACAGCGCGTCGCCGCAGCTTGAAATCTCGAGTTGGCTCGTGTCGATCTGCTGCGAGACTTTAGCGTTGCGAGATCCATCAAGAGTGTACGGCACGCTATCAGCTACAGTCGGCGCCGACTCCCAGCTCGAGTCCAAGACGATACCTGTGACCACTTCTGTCACACTCTCTGCCACTGTCTCTCGATACCACGTCACTACGAGAGTGGAGTCCTCGAATCCGCGTCGGCGCACAGTGAGACGCGGTTGATACGTCGAGATGAACGAGTAGCCGGCCGTTGCCGAGACGAGCGGATCGAGGTACCTCCACGTGGACGCATCGCGGGTGATTACGTTTCGCCGCGCGATCACAACATCGTATACCTGCGCGTCATCGAGTCGAGCTTCCGTCCACGTGACGAACATGGTGCCCTTGAACACCGTCGCCATCGGCGCTTTCGCGTCGCACTTGGGGTCCTTGTTGAGACCAGCGTTGAACTTGTTGCCGTCGTGGAAGATCCAAAGTGGTGCGTCTCGGTCTTCGTTGAACACTGTGATGCGAACCTGACCCGCCTGAGCTCCGTTCCCGTTCTCAACGAACACCATCTCACGCCACAGTAACACGAGCCGCAAGTTATGGACGAGCAAGAACGCGTCGCTGGCTTTCATCGCGACGTCCCGGTTCAAGCCTTTGTTCGGGATGAGTGTCCACGCAGTAGCCGCCGCTAGTCCATTGTACCTCGCGCAGTAGATGAGCCCGTTCTCATCCCACGCAGCGTAGATCGTGCTGTCCCAAAGTGTCATCGCTGCTCGCTCGATGAAAGTGTCGGGAAGACGGTTGATGACAGCTGGGGACGCCGCAGTCGGGATCTGCTCGAGGGTCGCACTCGAGAACACCGCGAGGTACAAGAAGCTCTTCGTCCGCACGTGGAGCTGTTCCCACTCCGTCCAGAGAACGTAGATATTGCCTTGGAAGAGGATCGAAGTCGGGTATCTGGCAAAGTAGGCTTGGTTCTGGTTCAGTCCTGTCTGCATGACCACCGGCTTGGAGAACGTGACCTGGATATCAATCGCCTCGCCCACACCGAATGTGCCGTCGCTATGCGGCGACGAGACTTTGACGGTCGTAGGGACAGAGTTCGGATCGATGCGGATTGTCGCTGTTCCAGATACAGTGAGCTGAGGCAGCTCCAGGTTCCCCAACCGCGGCGATGAAGTGGATACTCCGAAGATCATGGCGTTCGCGAGTACACGTGTGTTTGGGAACGCGAGATTCGAACTGAAGTCTCCTTCCTGGACGCGGTACAGAAATGCAACTTGGTTCGGCTGCGGCTGGTTCACATACACCGCAAACCGATTTGCGAGAAACACACCATTCGGCTGAAGCGATCCGGTCGCAAGCTCAACAGTTGGGCTCCCGTCGACGCGCACTGGTCGCGAGAACACCATATGGAAGAGGATCTCTCCGGGGGACACTGACGCTGGACTACTCGTGGATGGGAACGCGACGCCGTAGGTTCCGCCAGCCGAATCAGAGACAACGTCGACGATCAGGATCGGCGCACCGTCGACGGCAAGATCCTTCTTAGCTTTCAGGCGATTCGTGCTTCCGATCGGAGGCAAGCTCAGATCTGCTGCGAGCGTCGGGTCTTTCGACTGGCGCAGTATCATCGAGTCCGCCGCAGGCAGCGACAGCGCTGCACCGGTGAAATCCAAGTCCGCACTCGCCTCACCTTCGCGAATGTCGTACTGAAACACGACGATCTTGTCTGTGGCTCTCACGAGAAGCCTCTCAGGCGAGTCTGCGGATGGAAGCAACGGCGCACAGACATCGGAGACGATCGGTTCGATCGCGAGGGGGATCGCGGACTCCGCTGTCATCTTGAAGATCACTTCAAATCTGTGCCCGTTCTTGATAATGAGCAGCGCCACGGACGCGAGTCCGATAGCGCGAACCGCCTCGATCTCAAGGAGGCGGGACTGGAAGGAGGACGCGGCGTTGCTATTGGCGTCGTTGAAATCGATGCACCCGGACTGCTTCGCGCCGTACTTGACCGCGAAATGGCCCGAGGCGAGTGGATACGTCGCGTATACCCCCACGTCGATGAGCTGTCGGTGACCGCCGTAGGTGAACGTAGCAACCGCTGTGACGCCCGCGTCCAGCTTCATCGTCGGAGGGGTACCAAACACTGACACTTCCTTCGAGAACTCGACCGTGAGCATCAAGACATCGCCAGTGCCGTAAGCAAGTCCTCCTGCGGCAGTGTTTGGGTTGAGAGCTGACACCGAGACGATCGTTGGCGTCGAGGTGTCCACGACAATCGCACTTCGCGACGCAAGGCTCGAAGCGCTTGCAAGTGCAGGCAACAACATGTTGACGTCAAGTAGAGCGTCCTGAGTGTCTCCAGCAGTTCCGTATCGGATGTACGTGACCGAATTTGGGATCACGAGCGAATGCACTGTGGCATAGTTGAGTCGGGCTGCTGCCTCGCCGGCAGCGACTTTGTACCGGAACTCCAGCGTGTCGGTTCCTGAGCCAGCGAAGTACTCAGCGACGCCAGCCGAGTTCAACTCGAGCATCGGAGCACCTCGGACTTGCACGCTACCGGAGAACTGGAGTACCAGCACGATCTCATCACCGATCGTGTATTCGCCGTCCAGGCTGGACGAGTACACGCGCGCCACGAACGGGATCGCGGCTTCGCTGACGATCATCACTTGCGCACCGAGTGCGTTCTGCAACGGCGGCGCTGGTGATGGCAGCGCGAGAGCTGCCACCGCGGTTGGAGTCTTCGATACTCGCAGTATGTTGCCACTCAGCGCAGTCAGCGGGTTGCCGTACGTGAGCGCGTTTGCGTTGTCTGTCGCCTGCACGAGGTACCGGAACGACAGCGTCTCGGACACCGCTCGGATCACCTTGTAGTCTGCGTTGACAGCGACGCTCAGTCCCACACACGCGACAAGGTTCCCACTGCCGCCGTCGCATCTGAACGCCGCACACGTCGGGTCTTGCGTCACCAGCAGGTCTTCTTGCGCGTCGTCGAGTCTCATGAAGTCGACGAAGTACCGGTGGCCGGTGGCGAACGCAGACGGGTCTTTCGTGACCTGCAGCGGGATGGTGCGGCCAGGAACCACTGCGCCGCCCAAGATGTTCTGTAGCGACGTCAACGCGAGGCTACTACCGCCGCGCGCTCGGATGTTCCACGGGATGCAACTGCTCTTGGCGTCGCCGATCTGAACCCTGAACTCGCCTTGTAAGATCTTCGCGCCTGCCGAGATGTCGATGGTTTGCGTTCTCCCAGCGAACTGCGGACACAGCGACGCGTCTGTCGGTACGAGATCGAGCAGATCGGGGCTGTTGCGCAGCCAGATACTGTAGCGATACCCGTTCCGGAGCCGTTTGCGCGTGATCATCGAGATCCCGATGGTCGTGAGCTCCGGGATCGCGTCTTTCAGCTTCGCCGTCAACTCTTGCACGCCGTTCTCGTCTTCCGGTGGGACATCGATGCAGTCCGTCGTGCGGATGGCAGCGCCACCGCCAGCGAAGTCTCCGTACTTCAAGCGAAAGCTACCTCTCTCGACCGAACTGGGGGCGTCTGTGCCAACGTCAAACTCCTGTAGCGCGCTCCGCGAGGTGTACACCGCCTCGGTATCGACAGAACCGGTTTCGAGCGCGAGCGTCGGCGTTCCTGCCGCCACAACCACGGGACTCGAGAACCGCACAAGCGCGTCCAAGACACCAGGGCGGTATGTGACGTCCGCGTTCTGATTCGCGCGGATGAGGTTGCGGAGCGAACAAGGGAATATCGCGGCTGGGAGACAGACGAACGACGCGCAGTCATCTCCCGACTCGATGCTCTTCACACGTAGAGGCTGCAGACCCATAGTGGGGAACTGGAACGTGACGGTGAAGCGGTGGCCGTCGTGGAACGCGCTCGTGTCCTTCGTGACACTGACACTGAGCGCCAGGTGGGGAACTGCCTCGAGGGCCGCTTTCATCGAACCCGTTCCTGTGGTTGGAGCGTTCCAGTTGATGCAGGTGGTCTCGTGGTTGTCACCGTAGACCAGCTTGAACGACCCTTGCTTGAGACTCGCCTGGTTGTACACGTCGACTGTTTGCACTGCGAGCGCTGTGCTCATAACGCGAGTGATGTCACCGCTGAGCACTACGCCTTGGACGACTGGAGGGGACGAGTCGATTCGGATGAGGCGGCCGAAGTCGAGCGCGCCGGGCGAGTTCAGCTCCGGCAGCAGAAGGTTAGCCACTGTCAACGGCGCCGACGATCTCCGGCGCACGCAGGTGTCATGCAGGGACTGCCACTGGCACGTTGCAACGGAGGATCCGAGGAACCCGGCGCCGCGAACCTGCGTCTTGCTGTTCGCGGCGTGGACCTCATGCCAAAACGCGAAGAGCGAGTACTCGGCAACGGGGCTCACGATAAGCGTTGGCCGCCCGGCGCTCATCGCAGCGTTGTCGTTGATCGAAGAGGTGGCGTGCGCGCCGTCGAGGAACGTCCAACGCGGCGCATCAACGGTTCCGACGAAGCTTGCAACGCGCACTTGCAAGAACCCCGCGACGGCGTCGCTCTCTTCCCACGCCGCGAACAGTGTGGACGCGAGTCCCACTGGCTGCACGTGGAGACGGATGTTGGCTGCGCGCTGTGATGCGTCAAAGTTCAAGCCGACGCCGCTGTCCAAAGACTTCCACGACGGACTCGCGAGGTTCCCGTTGAACTGCTTGATACGAACGCGCGTTACAGCAACACCAACAGCAGTGGTCGCAGTTTCGCTCCACCCGACAACGAGCGACGAGCCCATGCACGCCAGCGACGGGGAGGTCGCAGATGCAGCAGGGTTGTAGTTGATGCCAGCAGCCGTGTTCCCGTCTGCGAACACCCACTTCGGAGAGGCGTCGGTCCCCGTGAGCGCCGCAACGCGGACCTGCTGAGCGTTCGTTGCAGCATCTCGCTCCTCCCAAACAGCGTACAGAACCACCACGGAGCTGCTCGTCGGGGAAGCGCACGATCCGAGGCGCACGTTTTGCGCGGCGCCTGCTGCTGCGTAGTTGATCCCTTTCGCGAGCTGGCTCCCGTCGACGAACGCCCAGATCGGAGCCTGGTCTTGGCTGTTGTACACCGCAACGCGGATCTGCGAGACGCTGCTCGCTGCACTCGTTTCGTGCCACGCGACGTAGAGCTTCGAGTCGTGCGCTGCGACTGACGGTGCCGCTGCACTTTGCGACGGGTCACGGTTGAGACCCGAGGTCGTCGCGGATGCCTTGTCCACGAGAGACCACTGCTGAACGCCCACTCCACTCGGCACAGCACCGCGGTACACGGCGACGCGAACTTGGGTCGGAGAGTTGGTGACCGCACTTACCTCTTGCCACGCAACGTACAGCTTGCTAGCGAAGTTGAGAAGCGAAGGCGCTGTAGCGCTTTGAAGCACATCGAACTGAACGCTGGATGCTGCGGTGCTGCCTCCGTCTTCAGCTACCAATTCTGGTGGGAACTGCCTCGCGTCGAACGACTTGACGCGGATCTGGGGCTTCGCGGTCGCTGTGAGGACTTCGCTCCATGCGACGAAGATACGCGTCCCCACTGCTGCCGCGCTTGGGATGGAGGCGTCTTGCGTGGCGACTTGGTTCATTCCGCTCCCACCAGCGCACTTGAGTGCGACCCGAGAGTAGTAGGACAGATGCGCGATCGAGTGGCCGGACAGGATCGTGTACGAGAAGTAGAGCGCGTCGTCTTCGCTCGCGATGAAGAGAGTCGGGAATCCTTCGTTGTCACCGACGTTCAGCAGTAGTGTCGGAATGCCGGATCCCGCCGCGCTGGCGGTGGCGACCACCGGCGAACTGAACTTGACGGCGACCACAAGCACGTCGCCGACCGAGTACACGCCGTCGAGTGTCTTCGTCTCAACAGACAGCGCTCGCGGGGGGGACGTGTCGATGAAGATCACATTCTGCAACACGAGCGAGCTGGACTCCGACGCCGGAAGTACGGTCGAGACCAGTCGCTGGTCAGCAGAAGCCACGATCGAGCCGCCGTTGAGTCGGAGCGCGTAGATGCTGTCGTAGTTCAACCGAACTGCGACATCGTTTGCCTTCACCGTGTACCGAAACAAGAGCACCTTCGATCCCGAACCACTCACGTACACTGCTTCGTTTCCGGTTGCGAGCACTAGAGTCGGAGTCCCGTTCGCTGTTCCAACATCCACGTTCGCTGAGAACTGCAGGAGCAGCTCGACGATCTCGCCTGCGCCGACCGTGTCGTCTTCGTGCGTGCTTGATACGGACGCGATGCGCTCGCACGTTTGGCGAATCGAGATGCCTTTCGAGGTCAGCCCAGCGACTGGCAGTCCGAGTTCGGCCGGCAGCATCGGATTCACTGCCTTGCGCCGAATGTCTCCGAAGATCGAACCCAACGACGCGCGCAGCGCTTTGGAGTCCACGAAGTCAAACACTGCAGCTTGATCTCGTGGACCGCACACGAACGCGAACTCGAGGACAGTCGAGCCGCTGCCTTTCGAGAAAGTGGCGTACCTCTCTGGCTCGGTCACGCCCACGAGAACAGTAGCTGCGCTCAGCACGACAACAGGCAGGTCGAACACCAGCACGAATGAGATCGTGTCGCCAGCGCGGTACACTCCGTCGCGCGTGAGCGGGTTAGCTTGAAGAACGCGCGGCGCGTTGGTGTTGACCACGATAGCCGAGTTGGAGCCGAGACTCTTCGCTTCTCCCGGAGCTGCCAGTGTGAGATCTGCGTCTGTCACTGGGTTCGTCGACTGCCGCTTGATCGACCCGCCATTCAGCTGCAGCGCTGATGAGGACATGTAGTCGAGATCCAGCGACACGTCTCCGCGCTGCACAGTGTATCGAAAAGATAGAGTCTGCGTGCCGCTCCCAGCCGAGTACACTGCGGCACGGTACCCAGGCGTCTTGATGGCAACCGAAGCTCCTCCACCAGCTGCGACAAGACTCGCATTAACCACTG
>JAASFS010000259.1:0-24231 GCA_023333865.1 Globisporangium perplexum | reverse complement strand
AGCGCGACGAGGGCGAGGATGCGCAGGACCTGGACCATCTTGATGGGGGAGGTGGTGGGGACGAGGAGGCTTGGGAGGAAGGCGGCTGGGTGTGCGGCGCTGGGAAGAAGCGAGAATGAGCTCCTCGACACGCTGCGCGAGTCTCGAGACTCGACTCGACTTGACACGCGCGCTCTCACAATAGCGGAGAGAGTGATCTCCACCGATCGCTCTGACATGCGTGCTCTCCCAACATGCATGCTCTCCCAACATGCGCGCTCTCCCAACATGCGCCGAGCTCCTCGATGAGGAAACTCGTGCCATTTGTTCGGTGTTGTGCACAATTGCTCAGAGTCTCACAATTGCTCAGAGCCCACAATTGCTCAAAGGTCTCTCCCCTAAATACGATTCTGCCAAAGTATCGCTCTTGCCATTTAATGGTGCAGTCTGTACTATTTTACGTTGATTTTGTCGAAATATCGTATTTTTCTATTGCTGCGGCGTTGCTGAGACTCCAGCTCTGGGCATCTGTGCTTGGGAACACACACTTCGCGAGCCTGTCTCGGTAACTCGCATCCTGGCCGCACGCGGTTTGCTCGAGAGCCTGCTGGAGGCTCGCGCCTCTCCGTGAGGAAAGACCGCATGCTGGAGCTGGAAGCCCTCGCTCGAGAACTCGAGACCCGCTTCCTTGCTTCTCCGCACACTCACTTTCGCTCTTGGATCCATCCACCCACCTCGAGAGATGCAGGCTACCAAGATCTGCACGGTCGTCGCCGTTGTCGCGCTCGCGTTCGCAACTCCGACGCGAGTTGATGCGCACGGGTTCCTCACCAAGCCAGCACCGACGTTCAACGGCTACGGCGGCGGCTACTGCGCCGTGATCAAGTCCTCGGTGCTCAATGAACCGGAGGGTATGCACTTCGACTGGGGTCCGGACGAGAACGCCAAAGCCTTCGACGCGGCGTTCAAGACGACCAACCAATCGCTCAAGGACTTCATCCTCAAGCACCAGGACACCTCGGTGTTCTCGGACGGCCCACCGATCGGTGCCGCCTGCGGCTACTCGAACCCGAACGGCACGCCGCAGCCGCTACCGGCAGAGCTCCTGTGGGAGCCAAAGTTCGTTCACCCCGGTCCGTGCGAAGGCTGGTGCGACGACGAGCTCGTGTTGCCGTACACCGCCAACTGCTGGAAGACCTTCGCGTCGGGCGTGATCCCGTACGCGAAGGACAGGTGTGCGGGCAAGAAGCGCTTCTCGTTCTACTGGCTCGGCGTGCAGAATCTGCAGTGGCAGGTTTACAGTACGTCCTGCTTGCGAGCATCTCTCTCCCCGCCTTGAGCTTGATAGGAACACCACCGCGCACTTCACAAGATGGATGCTGACGCCTTGTCGCTCGATCCTCTCGGCAGTCAACTGCGTGCCGCTAAGCGGCGCCAGCAACTCGTCCGCTTCGACGCCAGCGACACCCGCAGCCACCTCGAAACCTCCAGTAGCTCCGGCAACGACCTCGAAAGCGCCATCGCTCTCGACTCCGGTTCCAGGTCCTTCCGCGTCCGCTCCGATTCCGCCAGCCCCGAGCAACGCCGGGAAGGGGTGTATGCGGAAGCCCGACTCGAGACGCGGGTGAGATGAGAGGCAGGAGGTGGAGTAGAGCTGAGGTTCCCCCCTTCTAGCAAGTGGGAGTGGCGTCTGAACGAACAAGCTAACGTCGCAGTGTGTTGATCGATGTGCACACCATAAGCTCAAAGAGTACATTCATTCGGTTGAGACGTCTTCGCAGCAAACAGAGACCCCACAGGCTCAAGAGGTCGGAGATCCGATCAGACGGAGCTGCGTAGGTCCTCGCACACCTTCTTCCCTCGCTCGTCTACTGGCGCAGCTTTCGCTTGCACTTCTTGCCCGAGCTGCCGCTGCTGGCGCTCGGCGCCTTTGTTGTCGTCGCGGGAGCCGGCGTCGCGTCGGAAGCCACACTCGGCGTCTTCGACGTCGCAGTCGGAGTCTTGGACGTCGTGGAGGGAGTCTTGGACGTCGTGGAGGGAGTCTTGGACGTCGTGGAGGGAGTCTTGGACGTCGTGGACGGGGTCTTGGACGTCGCCGCCGGCGTAGTGCTCGAATCGCTGCCCGACGAGCTGGCGCCGCTGAGCGGCACGCAGTTGACTGTCGAGGGAGAGGAAGACACGGTGTTAGCTTCACTATCCAGGCAGAGCAGACACGCGCTGGCATGAGAGACTTACTGTAGACCTGCCACGGCGGGCTGTGCACCGCGAGCCAGTAGAACGTGAACTGTTTCTTGCCCGAGCACTTGTCCTTGGAGTATGGGACGAGGCCGGTCGAGTAGGTCTTCCAGCAGTTGGCCGTGTACGGCACGACGATCTCGTCGTCGCACCACGCCTCGCACGGCCCCGGGTGGATAAAGTTGCCGCCCGCCCACTGGATCTGCGCTGGCAGCGGCTGCGGCGTGCCGCTCGGGTTCGAGTAGCCGCACTCGGCGCTCAGCGGCGTGCCGGACGCCTGGGACGTGTCCTGGTTCTTCAGGATGAACTCCTTGAGCGAGAGCCCCGTGGTCTTGAACGCCGTGTCGAACGCCTCTGCGTTCGTGTCGGGTCCCCAGTTGAAGTGCATTCCGCTCGGCTCCGTGAGCACCGAGGACTCGACGACGGCGCTGAAGCCGCCGCCGTAGCCGTTGAACGTCGGCGCCGGCAGCGCGAGGTTGCCGTGCGCCTGAACCGTCGAGGTCGTGAGCGCGAGCGCCGCGAGTGAGGCGAGCGCGCAGTTCTTGAAGCCGAACATCGTTGCGATGTGAGCTGGAGAGAGCCGATTCGGAAGTGCGCGCGGAGGTGTGCGGCGCGTGCGTACGGCACTAGTGAGCGAGGAACCACCAGCGCCGCTCGGCGCTCTCTACCCGCCTCTGCTCTCCGTGCACTCTGCATCATCGTGCATTCCGTCGCCATCCGCTCCGACCGACCGGAACTAGTCAGTCCATCGATGCATGCGACCTGCTTCGATGGGGGCCGTGTGGCGGACTCGAGGCAGTGGAGGTCTCTCGAAGATCGTTTGGTCTCGGCCAGCTGGCTGCACCGAAGCGTGTGGCCGGTGTGGCCGGTCTCAGAGTCCACCCTTCCCGAGAGCGACACTCGCCAGAGCTTCTCTCTCACACACAGTTCGGTGGCAGCGGCAGCTTACTCGCTTGCTGCCAGCTCGACGTGATCATTGTGTGCCCATGCGGTGCGCTGGAAGATCGCCGCCTGCTTTCGCTGAACGAACGACCACACCGAAGCGCCTATCGCCCTCTCGAAGCCTGAGCGCGGACACAGGGACACCCTCGGAGGCGAACCGCATTCATCATCCGCGAGCCACCACAGCATCACGTGTCTGCTACTGCGACCACACATCGAGATCTGCTGGTACGCGATCTCGAACTCGCTGCGCGTGCGCCAATGCAGCGCCTTCCAGAGCTCTTGGAATCGCAGATCCGGCGCCGTGCCACCCCAACGCAAGTTCGACGCCTCTCGGCTCCGAGCTCGCTTCGCCCACCGGTCCACCTCGCCGCCGTCGTCCAGGTACGTTTGAACGTCCCTGGATTTGCCGTCCAGCCGCCGGCGCATCGGCTGCAAGCGGTTCACGCCGTCGCTGTCCTCGTTCATCAACACGGCGCCGCTGAGCGATGAGCGCGCGCGGAGCGACGCCGACGTGTCCAGCGCTAAACCACTGCATCGAGGACAGCAGCTTCCAACTGTCACTGCGGATCTCCATACTCACCATCCATACGCGTGCGTATCGCCAACTTGCATGCCAAGCCATGGACACCGCTCGCCGCTGCGGGCAGAGCGCCTCGAGCGCCGCCCGATCCAGAGTCCCCGCACCGAGCAGCTCGCGCATCGTCGCTCGTGCGCCAGTTCGCCCACGAGTTTATCCATGTGGGCAAGCAACCTGTTCACGTGGCTGTGGACGCTGTCCATCAAAGCAACGAACCGCGTCACCATCACTACTAATCAGCCGCCGCCGCTGCTGCTACTCCTTCTCCGCCACCGCATTCTCGTTCGTCTGCAGACGACTTCGGTGCTGACTGAAGCTAGCTATCAGACATGTAGGCGTACTCCCCGAGCTGATGGGGGCGTAGTACATGCGGACCGGGAGATGGCGGAGCGAGCCGCTGGAGTCACGAGCTTGGCGCTTGAAGTGGATGCAGAAGAGATGAACTGGAACGGCGACGCGCGACGGTGACCGTGCTCGTTCTTTCAGAACTGCGTCGACGCGCTCCGACGCCAAGGCGCAGTTCGAGTCGAGAGAGTTCCGGTGAAGAGACCACAGCAGAGCAGCAGCAGGCAGCACTGACGACGCGGTCGTCACACCACCAACAATAAGAGATTGCCTGGCTGAGAACTGCTCTCACAATTGGTGCTTCGCATACGCCTGTGGCGTTCGTGTGCATCTATGGCTGTGACTGCACACAACAAAAACACCCCACAACAAACCACCCCCACGGCCGAGGTCTCCAGCAAGGAAATTGTCGTCGCTTTCTTCAACTCCACCATAGTCAATGATGTCTTCGAAGCCACCGGCGGGCGTGTACACACCCCTTCTCACGCATGTGAGAGCCAAGCACAAGAACAATGGTGACTAGACGCGGCGAGCTCAACGCAATCAGACCCTCCCCTTGCGCGAGTGCTATGTGAACTCCTTTCGCTGGCTCGAGTACGAGATCACGAATAATCTCCCGTTCCAGTTCGTCAAGCAAGTCCACGACACTTGCACAGACGCCAAGAAAGGCTCACAAGGAGAATGTCGCCGCAGTTGCCGACGTCGTTCGATTGAAGACTCTGTCAGAACTGCGATCAGACTTCAGCATCTTCATCGGCGGCTGGAGCTCTGGAGGCAGACATTTCGATGCGTTCTTCGCAGTTCACTCGGAAACCAGCACCATCGAGCTGAGACTGAGTGTCGACATATTCGTATGCTGCCAGCGGTGGTACACGTTGCTGTCATTTGCTCCGCTCGATGACGGGGAGGACATGAGCGCGCAGTCACACTACATCGCCTACATTCTCTCCGCGAACGACCGCCCGTGGAGTTCTGTGCTCATTCTCGTGTGAGACAACTGCTCAGTCAACAAGGCTGGCACCATACACTTTATTGCGTGAGCGAGCCACGGGTTCAATCTCGCTGTGAGAGCATTCCTGGAGAAACACAGCTACATCGCTGGGATATCCACTCGACGGTCACTGCTACGATCGGTGTGTCGCACACTCACTGGTGCTCAGCAACGCGACGTGATCGTCATCGACGTTCGCAATTGTTGGGAAGGTCGTCCGCCTCACCCCAGCCATCAGAGATACCAATGTATGGTTGAAGACGATCGTAGCGGCGGATTGCGCATGAGTCGAAGACCGAATCGTCGACACTGTGACACTTCTCATGTCGCTTGAGATGCTCGAAGTAGTGATGGAGAAGGTCCAGAAGGAAGGTCTCACACTGTACGTGGTGCGGCGACTCTCTGATCTCACCGTTGTAACTGGGCGTGCCTGAGTTACGCAGCACAGTAGGGAGGAAGCGTGCGTGAGCACCTTCCGCAAGGATTCCAGTCAAAGACGGAGACGTTGGGCACTTCTGCTCCAAAAACCAAAGTGTTATTTCGTAGCTTAGTGCGACTCCACCAGTCGGTGTGAGCTTGTAGATTTGTATACTATACTAAATCTAAGGTGCCTAAATTGAGTGGCTCTGAGGGTCTTATTGGTCTTTATTGTGCTAATAGTAGCCAATCGGATAGGCCGCGATTGTCGCTGGCTCTAAAGATTTTGCGTGGATAGTAATCCGGCAGCGCTGGGTTATATTTAATAACCAGCGTGTAACCCCGTTACAAGATGCGTCCCTGTCCAGCAGTCCGTTCAAGATGTATAGAATATCGCTTTCCGTTGACTCCCATCTGCTCGTATTGGCTGTGTGTTTAAATATCACCCGATTAGAGTTTGATACATAACACAAATCATAAAACATTTCACCCATTCACAGGTTCTGTCAGACTGTTCGTATGGGTATTCAAAACAGTCGTTTTGTTGTTTTTGTTCAGTCTGAAATGATTATCCAAATGAAGAGATGAAAGATTAGGCTAAAGTTCGCCGTTTCGATTTGGGCCGCTGTTGGCAGTATTTATCCGAGCGAAGATGATGGTTGTTGAATATAGTTCGCCAGGATGCAGTAGCGACTTTTACACTCAACATATCATAAAGGCTTAGTGCAGCAGATATACCGTAACTTTGGTGCGATTCTAAGTATTTTTCTTGATTTGCCGAGCACACCGGTTGGTTTCTGTGATAACTGCTGGTTTCCAGCTTTTCTAAATTACACATATAGGCGCATTCAATTATCTAGATCCAAATAGCCATCTGTTTTTGGTGCAGATCGGACAATTCATCTGTTTTTCAAGAGGAGTAATGTAATGCCGTCTGTCACTAAATCTGCCCAGATTTGTTTGAAATATGAAGTGTCAATTTATAAGATCACTAAAGTCGTGTTGGTGACGCATACGATTTTCAAGCCTTATATTGATCACGAATTTTTAATTTGTGAAGGACTGGCTTGATTGTCTAATTTCGTGTGCAACTATTAACCTTGGAATTTGTATGCCTTATCTCTGTTCATCGTCAATGCGAGGTTTACCGCTCTGTCTCGATCTCCTCGGTAAACCTGTCCTCTGCATTCGCGTGCCCTCGATGCTCGCTCACTCCCGAACCTGCTGCCTCGCCCACACACGCGGTCTTTGCTCCACCGAGACGCCAAGAGATGCTGAGCCCCAAGACCTGCGCGCTCGCTGCCACGGCGCTCGCGCTCGCGGGGTCCACTGCCAACGCGCACGGCACGCTGACTCTGCCGGCGCCGACGTTCCCGGGCTACGGCGGTGGCGTGGCGTCCACGATCGACGCGGCGCTGCTGCCCGTGCCCTCGGGCATGTCGTACAACGCCGGCCCGGACACGAACGCCGACGCGTTCGACACGGCGTTCAAGAAGACCGGCCAGTCGCTCAAGGACTTCATCCTCAAGAACCAGGACGTGAGCGGCGCCACGTCCACGAGCCTCAGCGCTGAGTGCGGCTTCTCCGACCCGAACGGCAAGGCGCAGCCGCTGCCGGATAAGCTCCAGTGGGGTACGAGCTTCATTCACCCGGGGCCGTGCGAGGCGTGGTGCGACGACGAGATCGTCGTGCCGTACACGGCCAACTGCTGGAAGACCTTCGCGGACGGCACCGTGCCGTACTCCAAGGCCAAGTGCTCCGGCAAGAAGCGCCTCACGTTCTACTGGCTCGCGGTGCACAGTCCGCCTTGGCAGGTCTACAGTAAGTGGCGTGCTCGTTGACACTGCTGCTCCTTGCTGACACTGCTGCTGACGGATGAGTCGGGTGGCTGACGCGCGTGTGCTCTTCTCTCCTCCCACCTCGACAGTCAACTGCGTGCCGCTCAGCGGTGCGAGCAGCGGCGGTTCGTCCGGCTCGACGCCTGCGGTGACCCCCAAGCCCGCCGCTACGACCGCCAAGCCTGCTGCGACGACCGCCAAGCCTGCTGCGACGACCGCCAAGCCTGCTGCGACGACTGCCAAGCCTGCTGCGACGTCGGCTACGCCCGCTACGACCACGAAGGCGCCGAGCAAGAACTGCAAGCGCAAGCTCAAGAAGGTCGTCGCGTAGACGCGCTCGTTGCGTGCTGCTGACTGTGCTGCCGTCGTTGTGCTTCTGTTGAATCTCAAGACTGTTGATGCCACGAGTGTGGGGTTTGCGTTGCTCTTTGACTTCGCACTCGATCGCTGAGAGGGTCACACGCACGAGCAGCACGTCGCCACCAGATGCAGTCATCTCCCATGGATTGCCGCAGCGGCTGATCCGCCCTCATTGAGTCGTCGAGCTCTTGACGCACTCGCACCCGCTGTGTGCCTTCGTGCTGAGTCACTCCACCTGAGTGGCGATCACTCCGGTTGGCTCGCTCGTGCTGCGCTTGTTCGTCTAGCTCTCAGCTCTCAGCTCTCAGCTCTCAGCTCTCAGCTCTCAGCCTTCAAATCGAAGACCACGAGCACCGCCCAGGCAGGTGTAGCCATTTTGATGTTGTGTTGTGATCTTGCAGTATTTTCGTGTAACCATCTGGTGTGGACAATCCGAGTTAAATCGCTACGAGATACGTAAAATCCTATGCTGATGCTCAAAACGGACAGGTTTAGTGCAAAACGTCGAAAGCCAGAACATCGGAGCGCACAAAGTGCTTTGCTGTCGTTTGGGCATTCGTGCCAGTTTACCCCATTGAGCTGAAAGGGCCAATTTGAACCCGTTCGAATGGGCATTCAGAGTGAACTCCCAGTTCTTGCATCTCCGTCTACATCGGCAGAGTTGCGTGGAGAGAAGAACGTGTGGTAGGATGCGTAGCGTCGCTTGCAAGCTCGATGACAGCAAGAGCGGAGAAGACCATGACAGAGGATCTCAGTCGAAAGGAACCGTTGGCTAGCTCAGGTTGGGTGTGTGTTTCTGCGTGAATACGGCGTGCGTGCACCTTGCCTCGGCGTGCGCTCGCCAGAGCCTTGAAGCGCGATGCGCTTGACACTACGTCAGTCAGTAGCGTCGGTAGGTGCTCGAGGTGTCGAATCTCTTGAACAGCAGCTTCCGCTGCTCTCAAGTGTCAGGTCAGGACGCCGTCGATCCGACAGTGACGCAAGCCCGGCGCCTCGCTGCACCGGTCGAGATAGCCCTGCCTTTTGTGGCGCTTTTTCTTTGCAATGCGTTGGAGCACTGGGGTGCCAGCAGCGACAGAAGCAGCAGGTTCGAAGACAGCGGCGACTCTGTTGTGCACACCTCGAGCGTAGTCATCTCCATGTACACAGCGAGCGTCAGAGAGCGCCGCTGCACTTCGTAGCTGCGTCTTTGGTAGCGAGGTGCGAGTCTCGCGGCAAGAGCGTGCGTTGGCAAGCAGCAAAGTAGCCAAGAGTGCGAGCCACGATTTGGTTAGGGCATATCTGGACAGCTTCAAAGGGGCAATATGCTCTTTCTCGTGACAGAATGCCCATTTGCATGCGCCATTTTATGCTCGTTTTGTGTCGCGCTCTCAGTCTTCACCCAAAACATCTGGCGATCGTCCAAGACAACTGGCTCAATATAGCTTAGTTGTAATGGCGCTCACCGTCCTCATTCCTCTACGTCGAGCACCATGCGCATGCGCGCGCTCTCGGTGCTCGCAGCGGCGGCGGCGCTCCTGGCGCAGCCCAGCAGCAGCGCGAGTGCGGCGCCGCTCGTGGTGGACGCGCGCGGCCTGGCGTTCGCGTCGCTCGACGCCTTCTGCCGCTTCCACTGCCGCCCGACGCACGCGCGGCGCGTCTTCCGCGAGCTGCGCGACGCCTCCGAGTGCACGCGCGCACGGTGCCCGCCGCCGCCGGGCGACACACATGAGCGGCGGCTGCAGGAGGAGGACGCCGGCGCCACGGCGGACACCGCGTACACGTTCGCAAGCGTGAATGCGAGCAGCGACAGCGGTGACAGCAGCAGCAGCAGTAGCAGTCGCGAGGGCAACGGCGCGGCGCACGCCCCGCTAGAAGAGGGCGACGATGACGACGACAAAGAAGTGCAGGTGGTGGATCTCGTGACGTGCCAGAGCGTCGCAGACACGACGTCCGATAGCGGCGTGCGCGTAGCGCTGGCGGTGGGCGGCGCCGGCGGTGCGAGCGCCTTCCGCGGCTTCTACGACGCGTTCTTCCGCGCCTACGACGCGATGGTCGCGAGCGCGGACGCGGCGTTCGACGCCTGCCAGCTCCAGTTCCTGCAGCAGGGCTTCCTCGCGAATGCGACGCGCAGCGACAAGGCGGCGGCGGCGCGCGACCCGGCGACGGTGCGCGCTATGCTGGTCAAGCTCAAGCCGAGCGACGGCTCGAACGGCTCGAGCGAGCTCGAGTGCGTCGGCGCTATCAAAGACCTCTGGGGAGTGCCGGACACGGCGTTCACGCCGTTCCTGACGCGCAGCGACCAGGCGGACGCCAACGCCACCGTCATGCTTGTGCACGTGAATGCGTCCGTGGCGGATGCGGTCGTGGACCTGAGCTGCGTAGCGTCCGTGACGGCGCTGCCGGCGATCCTCAAGCTCACGCCGTTCGCTCGGAGCGCATATTCGTACGCGCTCGACCCGGCGTCGAAGACCGAGGGACCGGCGCTCGAGGTACGCCTCGTGGAAGGCTCGGACTACACGGCTGCGTTCGCGCGCCTCTCGGCCGCGGTCGCGAGCGCCACGGGTATCACGAACGCAGTCACGCGGCGCGGGGACAGCGAGTCGTCGTCATCGTCGGCGCGCGTGCTCACAGTCGCGGCGCTCGAGGAGTTCGCGACGTGGGCGACCATCGTTGCGATCATCGTGGACGACGACGCCGTCGAGTGGGTCGACCTCCGACAGACGATCTCCACCGGTGCACTCAAGCCAGACTCGTCGTTCGAGCAGCGGCTCATGAATGGCGCGAGCAGCAGCAGTCTGCGCCAGCCGCACCGCCGGCTCGACGCCTACCTCCAGGACCTCGTCGGCGTCAAGGAGATGCAGAACAACAACATCACCGGCGCAGGCATCGTCGTCGGCGTCACGGACACGGGGCTGTACGTCGACCACGACCAGTTCGACCAGCCGTCCCGCGCGATGTACAACAAGGTGGACAGCGCGGCGCGCAAGGTGGTGCTCTACCGCGCGTTCGCAAACAAGGGCGACGAGTCGGAGCAGGTCGTGTGCGGCCACGGCACGCACGTCTCGGGCATCCTCGCGGGCAACTCGTTCAGCAAGACGGCGGCGAACCTCGGCATCGCATACGACGCGCAGATCGCGTTCATGGACATCGGGAAGCAGGCGGCGTCGTGCGCCGGCATCAAGGGCTGCGAGGTGACGCTCGAGACACCGGGCGACGTCGAGGACCTCATGGCCCCGCAGGTGCAGGCTGGCGCCAAGATCTTCTCGTTCTCGTGGGGGACGGGCGGCAACGACTATAACACGCAGTCGCGCGACCTGGACAACTACATCTACAGCCACCCGGAGACGCTCATCATCGTCGCGGCGGGCAACAGCGGCGACAAGGGCTCGTACACGATCAGCTCGCCATCCGGCGCCAAGAACGTGCTCTCGATCGGCGCGTCGCTGAACGACGCTGCGTCGTTCACGACCACGCCATGTCCGGCGGTGCTCAACAAGCAGACGGTGGCGTCGTTCTCGTCGATCGGGCCGACGCTCGACGGGCGCCAGAAGCCCGACGTGGTCGCACCGGGCATGGCGGTGCTGTCGTCGCAGTCCGAGGCACCCGGGTCGACTACCAAGTCGACCGCGATCTGCTCGCTGCAGGGTACGTCGCAGGCGACGCCCGTGGTCGCGGGCATGGCCGTGCTGCTCTACGAGTGGCTGCGCGATGGCTGGTGGAAGAACGGCGTGAAGGAGCCGGCGTACGGGATGACCAAGGTGCCGGCGGCGCTGCTCAAGGCGCTGATCATCCACAGCGGCGAGAAGCTCGCGCGGCGGCTCGTGGCCCCGAAGAACGGCATCACGTCGTGCGTGGCGATGGAGACGCAGGCGCTGGCGCTCTCGGCGTACCCGGACTTCAACCAGGGCTACGGTAAGCCGACGATGCTCAACCTCGCGAGCTTCGCGAGCGGGAACGGCTCGGGCGGTGCCGGCGTGTATTTCTACCCGAACTCGAGCGCCGGGTCAGAGCCGCGCGTCATCGAGGGCGGTGAGGCGCGCTTCTCGTTCGTGCTCAAGCAGCGCGCGAACCTGCGCGTGACGCTCGTGTGGACCGACCCGGCGGGCTCGATGGGCAGCAAGATCGCGCTGCAGAACGACCTGGACCTGAGCGTGCGCGTGCCCAAGACCGACGTGGTGTTCTACCCGCTGTCGGGCAACGGCTCGCGCGACGCGCTCAACAACGTCGAGATGGTCGAGGTCACGTACGAGAAGATCGCGCAGGCCGCGAAAGCCGCGGGGCTGAGCGTCTCGGGCGACGTCGGCGTGACGGTCGAGGCCGTCGTGAGCGGCTACAGCGTCAAGGCGGGGGCCAAGAGCGGCCAGGCGTTCGCGCTCGTGGCGTCGTCGTCTCCGTCCGTCGTCGAGACAAAGGCGTCGGCGACCGACGCGTCCGAGTTCTGGCAGCCGTGGATGACGATCGGCGTCATCGTCGCCGGCACGCTCGCCGTGCTCTTCTTCATCGCGGTCTTGTGGCGGATCCGCTCGGCACGTGCGGCGCTGAGCGCCAAGCAGACGCGACCGCCGCCGCCACCGATGATGCAGCAGGCGCCGCCGTCGCGCGGCCACGCCCGCAGCGCCGCCGCCCACCCGCACTACCGCGACGCGGGAGACAACCGAGTCGGAGGAGGAGCTCGGAGACCCTCGCAGCCGCTGCCGAGGACCCAGCAGCAGCAGCAGCAGCAGCCCCGAGCGCAGCAACACCGAGCGCCTCGGCAAGGAGGCGGTACAAGCACCAGCACCAGCAGCCGCCCCGCGGTCGCCGGCCGCCGCGTGTAGCGTTGACCTGGAGCGTGTCAAGTACGTCGTCGAGTGACTTGCGTGTTGTGCCAATACGAACCGAACCGAACGTTGAATGCACGCTCGAGCAGAGCGTAGCTGAGCTGTTGGGCGGACGGAGGCGAGAGTACGTGTAGATCGTTGCGCTTGTCGGCAGCGATACGCGGGCAGCGGATCCGGATCGTCGCGGCGAAGATCAAAGCAACTGTAGACTCCCTGACCGTAGCGCTCTCGGAGCACGTCGAGTCCCCAGCAACGTGGGGCGGCGACAACCAACCAGCGCCGCCGCCATCCGCGCCTGAAGCGAGGAGGCACAACACAGCACGAGAAGCCACGCCGAGTGTCGAGATACACTCGAGACATCCCGGAGCTGTTGCGCGTCTCCGGGGATGTCTGGTCCAGCCACGCAGTAGTAGTGCGATCGGGAGATGAATGCGAGAGAACACGCGGTGTTGCCCCCACGAGTTAGCCCGCGACGCGAGCACCACGAATGCTTGACTGCCTTGCATCGTTCTCGCCCGTCCTCCTCTCTCCTAGGCTGCTGCCGCAGCCAGTGCGCCGTCTCAAACGCAGCCCGCCACGCGCATCCATGCTAGCCAATCGCTTTCCGCCATATCGTGATCTCCTGCTGCTTGAAGTACCGCCGGTCCTCCTCGTCCACGAGCACGAGGTTGAGGAAGTACTTGATCGAGAACTTGTTCTGCACGTTGCGGTACGTCGGTGTGAGCGCGTAGGGTGAGAGGTAGAGCCGGACGGGGATGGATTCGCCCTTGATCGGCGCGCCATCCATGATCTCGAACTTGGTCACCGTCTCGCTCTCGTTGTGCTTCTCCGAGCCGGCGCCGACGATCTCGCGCCGGATGATCGCCAGCTCCATGTGCTTGATCTTGATGCGCACGAGTAGGAAGAAGATCTTGCCGATCACCACGTCCTTTAGGTGGTACCTGCATGCCAGCGTGCAGCGCAGCGTGAGTCCGAACTGCGCACTCCGTCGATTCTCGAGACCGACAGACTCCCCCCACCGTCACGTACTTGGACTTGTCGTACTCGAACTCGATGTGCAGACAGTCCTCGATGCCGACCTCCATCTTGATCGTGTTGTTCACGGGCGGCGGCGAGCCAAGGATCTGCACCCACAAGTCCTGCTCCAGCACGACGTTGCTCGCGTACGAGCGCGAGACCGTCGCGCGCAGGTAGTACCGCAGCCGCACGCTGCGTCCGTAGTAGCTCTCGTGGGGCTTCTCCACGCCCGCAAAGTCGAACGAGTACGTCTGCTCCTGCTCGATCGCGCCAGCGGGCGCCAGCTCGCGCGCCAGGCTCGTGAACTCGTACGTCGCCTGGCGCTCGTGGGGCATCTCGATCACGCCCACGATCTCGATCTTCACGCCCGCGTGCTCGAGCCGCTTGCTGTCGGGTATCGCGACGCGCAACGAGCCGCCCACGCGCTCGTCCTCGCGGAAGAGCGGCAGCTGTCGCGCCTTGTCGGCGGGGTGGCGCACGAGCGCGCGCGCGTCGGCGCCGTCCAGCTCGAGCGTGAGCTCCGCCGCGGGCCCGAAGCCGAACAGGTTCTGGTGGGGTAGCGCAAGCACCACAGTCACGAGGTGGTGAGCGGCAGCGATGGCGATGCCTCCGCGGCACAGAACAGCTAGCTCGCCAAGGTACCTTGATGCTCATAATGATGCAATGGCGCCGCTTTGGAGCCAAATCCTTCCTTCTCTTTTCACGCGCAGTGTTTTGATAGCGATAAAATCAAGGGCTCGCGGCTAAGTGCGAGTTGAACTTCGCGCTGCGACTAAGTGCGAGTTGCCTTTTCAGGTGCAAGCTGACCATGGGGGCATCCGTGTCGACGCGCGCGCTCGAGCAGCTCGAGGACGCGCTCGCAGATGGCAGCGCGGCGCTCGCGATCGCGGATCGCGACTTGTTGGTGTTGCCGCCGGCCGCGATCGCTAAAGCCATCCACCTGCGCGAGCTCACGCTCTGCGGCACGCGGCTGGGGACGCTGCCTGCGAGCTTCGGCTGCCTCGTGCTGCTCGAGTGAGCCTTCCATTTGGTGCTGTTGATGGGCGGAGTGTGTCGTGCAAGTCGCTGGCGCTGATCGGACTGGTCGTCATTATTGATGCACTAGGCGACTATCGCTTGAGCGCAACGACTTGCAGACGCTGCCGCTGTCGTTCCACGAGCTCAAGAACCTCACAGCGCTCAACTTGAGCAACAACCAGTTGCAAGGGCTCCTCGGCAACTTCTGCGACCTGGTGGCGCTGCGTCAGCTCTGGATGCATTCGAACGAGCTGGCGCGCCTGCCAAGCGAGTTTGGTAACTTGACGCACCTCGTGCTGCTTGACGTGCACAACAACAAGATCCGGAAGCTGCCGAAGTCGATCTGCTGCCTCGTGAGGCTGCAGCGCCTGGATGCAAGCTCAAACAAGCTTAAGGCATTGCCCGAAGCGTTCAGCAACCTGTTGGTGCTGCGCGTCTGCAACGTATCCAAGAATCTGTTGCGAGCGCTGCCGGAGCACTTTGGGACGCTGCCAGCACTCAAGACACTGTTCGTGCAGAACAACACTCTGATGACGCTGCCGCCGTCGTTCGGAGAGCTTCATTCGCTCGAGACTCTCGCGCTCAGCGGGAACAGGATCGATGTGTTTCCACAGCACGTGTTCCGGACGCTGCGAGCCTTGCGCTCGGTATCGTTCACTGAGAACCATCTCAAGCACTGGACCGACGAGGCAACTCGAGAAGAGATCAATCCGCCTCTCGATGGCGATCCCGACTCCAACGAGGAGAACGGCGACTCGCCTGTTGTCTCGCACGGATTGTTTGAGGCTCGCGCGATCCAGTACTTGGACTTCAGCGACAACGCACTGCAGAATCTGCCATCGCTGGGATGGCAGCAGCTCAGCGGGCTCTTGGAGCTCAGACTCGCCCATAACAAGCTCATGCGGCTTCCGGGTACTATCGGCGAGCTGAGCAACTTGCAGCAGCTCGATCTCAGCCACAACAAACTTACGACACTCCCGCCGACACTCCTGCAGCTCAAGTTGCTCATCAAGTTGGACGTCCAGAGCAATGAGCTCACAGAGCTTCCTGATACCGTCGGCGAGTGCAGTGGTTTGGAGCAGCTGCTCATCGCAAAGAACAACTCGCTGGCATCGCTGCCCAACTCGATCCGAGAGCTGCCGAGCATCAAGGTTCTTCAGATGGACAAGCAGTGCTTCCTCGGTTTGGGGGACGAACTCGTGGCGTTCTGTGAGCAGCTGCAGACGTTCATCACCGAGTGAGTCTGCGGATGCACATCTCGAAGCGCGAGTCGAGCGCGTGGCAAGCGAGCGCGCTGCTAAGCCACTGCGTCTCGAAGAAACGGACTGAGCAGTGGCGTGCGGTCGTAGTGATGTTGGTGCGCTTCGAGCAGCTTGATGAGCTCCTCGACGTCTCCAGACTTCGGCTCGCGAGGCAGCAAGTGGGCGAGCTGCAGCGGCGACATTCCTCCAGCGTCTTGGACGCGCACCAAGTCCGTCTTGGCGAGTAACATCCGCACGCATGCTGGGCTACGTGAGTCGACTGCAAAGGCAGCGGTCGGCGGAGGAGCTGTCAGGGCAACTGGCAAACAGGGAACATCTCGAGGGGTTGCCAGCGCTGTACCTGCCACATGCAGTGGTGTGCGCCGTAGCCCGACCGTCACGAGATTCGTGTTCGCACCACACTGGAGCAGTAGATCCATGATGTGATCGCGACCGTGCTCCGCCGCTAGGTGGAGAGGTGTAAGTCCTTCGATCCCAGTCTGCGCATCGACATCCGCGTCCGCTGCCAGCAGCTCTTCAGTGACAGCGAGATGGCCGGCTGCCACAGCGTAGTGGAGCGCGCGCCATCCACCCGGTTGGGTTGCGGCTTCGAGCAGTATCTTGGAGGTGTCGCTCTCCAGGATCACGGAGACGACACGGTCGTCCCCGGTTCGCGCCGCGCAATGAAGCGCTGTCCAGCCGAGCTGCGAAGCAAGCGCAGATGTGGAGCGCAGTGCGGTGTCACGAAGGCGCACTGCGGTGGTTCCAAGTCGGGTGACACTCGAGAGAGCAGACAGTCGCAGACCGTGTCGCGAGCACCGATGTCCAGTCCGCCTCGCACGAGCGCCTCGAATTGTTCGGGACGGAACGCGTGCTGACCTGTGGCGACTCCGTGCAGTGCCAGCGGCTGCGCCTTCGCGCGGTCGATGAAGCTTTTCGGTGCATAGCTCCGCGGCCGCTTGCAGCACGCGCACGCCTCGCGCTCGCTTTCATCGTTCTTCTTCGCGCACAAGTAGCACTCCCACTGGGGCTGCGGCTGCTGCATCGTCGACATCCTTTGCGGCGAGCGACAAGCTTCGAAGCTTTGTGAAGAACCTATGTTTGAGAGCGCAGCAGCTTGTTAACCTCTACGAGCGCGTCCTGCTGTTGCTGAGCGTCAGCAGCAGCGCTCCGTTCATTCGTGCATTCGACTCTTACGCCTTCGTGGCTGCCGCCGCGTCGAACGCCGCGTGCGTCTGGCGGTACATCTCGACGAGGTGCTCGCCGCTGGTCGTCGGAACGTACTTGGCCGGGTTACTCTCGCTCACGCACGACGGGAAGCACTCGACGACGCACGGGTAGTTGGGCTCGTAGAAGAACGGCACGGAGTACCGCTCGTTGCCCGTGAGGTTGACGACCCGGTGGCGCGTGGACTGGAACACGCCGTTCGTCCAGCGCTCGCCCATGTCGCCGATGTTGACGATGTAGGCGTCAGCGCGCGGCGGCACGTCGATCCACTCCCCGTTGTAGAAGATCTGCAGCCCCGGGTTCGAGTCTGTCGAGAGCAGCGTGATGAGACCGTAGTCCGTGTGCGCGCCAGCGCCGAACACGCCGCTGGTCACATCAGACTTGACGGCGCCGTAGCGCAGCAGGCGGAGCGCAGCCATGGGCTTGTCGAACATGCCCTCGCCGTCAAACGCACCAGCCGCGCCGGCAGCTTCGGCGAACACCTGCGCGACGCGGAAGCCCAGCGCGCACATGGCGGCGTGGTACGCCTCCGTCGTCTTCTTGAACGTCGGGAACGCAGCTTCATCGGGGAAGACGTTCGGTCCGTGCAGAGGATACTTCATCTCGTCGCTCTCGAGCTCGACGTGGCGGCAGATGTAGTAGCCCTCCTTCGTGTCGCCTGCGATGGCACCGGACGGCTGGTGAATGCAAGTCTTCTGTCACCACTCACCACCACGGTAGGACCAGTAGCCGCACCCTGAGTCTGCACGTCCGGGTCGAGCGTCTCTTCGCTCATGAGCGTGTAGCCGCGCATGTACTCGTTCGCGAGCACCTTCTGCTTCTCGCTTGCTGGTTGGTGGAAGAAGTTGGCCATCTCGGCGTACACCTGCGCGAGGAGCTCCTGCGGGATGCCGTGGTTTACGAGGTAGAAGAAGCCCACTTCGGTGCACGCCTGCAGGAGCGTCGCGAGCGGGCGTCAAAGCGGCGTGCGCGCCTCAGCGGAGGGAGGGAGGACAAGATGGCTACAGTACCTGTCGGAGCTGCTCACTGGCGAGCGGGCTCGAGAGGTCGACTTCCGGGATCTGGAGCGGCATGTGTGCTGCTTGTGCTGGTAGCGCGCGCTGGAGCTGGAGCTGGAGGTGTGCTGGAAAGCGCGCGAGTTGGCGAGTGTGTCAGCGAGCAAGCGCTCTCTCGCCATCACCACCGGCAGAACTTCGATGTGTGTGTGATGACATGATGCCATCACGTCTAAATATGTGAAAAAAACAGAACGCTGAAGGCTAGTTTCCGAGTTTTGCACACTGGATCTGACCCATCAAGTTTCGCAATTTACGCATACAACCGCCATCGAGCTCTATTCTATCGCTTCTGGCCGCACGAAAACTCAGTGTACGATCGCGAAAACTCGCTCCCCGGATCCCCGATCGAGCAGCAGCGCGTCATGGCGCTCGTGCCCCACCTCCTGCGCCTGCGCGCGCTCGCCGCCGCCGCTTCCTCCTCCCCCTCGCGCTCCACCGCTGCCGCCGCCGCCCGCCGCTTCTCGACGCTCAACACACAGCTGAGCGTGCGCAACGGCGCGGTGGCCGGCGCCGGTCGCCTGCACGTGCAGCTGCCGCTCCCGGGACTCCCGGGGCTCAGCGCCGTGCACGTGGACGATGCGGCCGCCAGCGTGCAGATGCTCATCGACACCATCAAGCGCCGCGACGCGTCGCTCAAGTCCGTCGAGGTGACCACCGCGAACGGCACGAAGCTCGCGCGCACCGTGCGCCTGAGCGAGCTCACGACCATGGAGTTCATCCTGCGGCTCAACAGCGTCAACATCCTCGTGCAGAATGGTGCGCGCGTCGCCAGGCGAGGACACACCACAGTATGGCGCGGAGCTGACGACCCGTGCTGCTGTCGCTGGTAGACGACGCGAAGGACAACGCGCAGCCGCTGGGCGAGAACGCGGCGTTTGCGAGCGTGAAGGCGCACATCGAGAACGACTCGCGCTCGTTCGTACGTCACCTGGAGGGAGGGGATGTGAGGTGGCAACAGTGGAGGCTGACAGGGAGAACTGCTCCGTGCGGGCAGATGCCACTGGCGGACTACTACCGCATCTGCCTGACGGCTGGCGCGGAGGAGCCGGTGGCGAACAAGTGGCTGCGCGAGCTGCAGCGCCGCAACCTCGTGACGCACTTCGACCGCTCGACGAACGCGGAGCTCAAGAACGCCATCATCCTGCGGCCGCATGTGAGTGTTGGCGTGTCGATCGATCTCTCCTTGGCTCACGTTCTTGGCTCATCCGGTCGGTGTGCTGCCCGCGCAGAGCCCTGAGAGCCTCGCGCGCCTTCAAAGCGCGCTGGACTCGGAGCTCGAGATGATCAAGCATGGCCGCAAGGTGCAGGAAGCGCGGCTGGAGGAGCTGGTGTCGGAGCTCAAGAAGGCGCTGGCGGTGGACGCGGAGACGCGTAAGGCGGCGCAGAAGATGCCGAACGCGCAGAAGTGGGTGGCACTCACGGGCATCTCGACGTTCTACGGCTCGCTCATGTACCTCGTCTGGGACGTGTACTCATGGGACGTCATGGAGCCGATCACGTACTTCATCGGCTTCACCGCGGTGCTCGGGAACTCGTTCTACCACACGATCACGAAGAAGGTGCGTCGAGGGTGTCGAGGGTGTCGAGGGCTTCGGTGCTCGACTTCGTCTCTGATTCTGATCCGTGACGAACGAAACGCTGACTGATCGTGTGCACTGGCTGGCTGGCTGGCTGGCTGGCGCTCGCAGGACCCGACGTACACCAACATCTGGCAGAAGAAGTACCAGGCGCGGCTCACGGCGCTGCAGGAGGAGCGCAAGTTCAACCCGGCGAAGATCGCGTCGCTCAAGAGCGCGATCGCCCACGTCGAGCGCGACATCGAGACGCTCGCGAAGTGGGAGAGCAAGCCGGCGGCGGTCGTCTAGATGTCTAGAGCGCATCGCTAGACGACGACGACGGCGGCGACATCCGCGGTGACTGCGACGAGGTCGAGCGAAGATCTTGTATGTTGCTGCAACGCGACGCACTCGGTCTCGTCACCACTCTCTTCGCGCACGCGCTGGTCTTGTTGTCGGTCCATTGCTGCCCGCTCGCGTGCGGCCGCGGTTTCCTCTGTGTAAAGATTGTCCTTTTGATTGAAAAGGACAATCTTGGTAAAATATGACATATTTCGTGCGAAGTGTCCCACTGTATAAACTATAGTGAAATCAACATGTCGGCGTGGTATAAATACTAAACAGCAGTTGGCTCGGAAATAGAGAGGAAGGTATAAACTATAGTGAAATCAAGATGTCGGCGTGGTATATATTTTGTGATCAGATAATAGAGGTTCAAATTTAGCGCAGTGTTCACAAGAAACAGCCACCCGAGAAAAAATCATTTTCTGGACAGAAAAGTAGTTTGACGCCGAGGAGGCTGCACCCTTACTTTTCGCACTATAGCTTTTGAAACCCATTTTCTCTCGAGCCAAACCCGAACAAGATCCTAACGCAAGACAGCAACAAGCAGGAGCAGCAGCATGGCGGCGAACCAGAGCATCAAGGAGCTCATGGCGGCGGAGACGAAGGCGTCCAAGATCATCAGCGAGGCGCGGCAAGGTGCGCGCGCTGTCCCCCTCTCGCTCTGCGCTGCCGATCGGTCCCCAACACGCTGCTGTTCCCACTCGCGCGCCAGAGCGCGGCGAGCGCCTCAAGCAGGCGAAGATCGAGGCGGAGGCGGAGATCAACGCCTTCCGCAAGCAGCAGGAGCACGCGTTCCAGATGAACGGCAACACGGACGTACGCACGCCACATTGCGCTCGCACTGCCTATTAGAGCTCCTGGATACGGGAGGGGTCTCACTCAGAACGTGACGCGGCGAGCAGCTCATGGGCGACGACCCGTCGATCCTCGATGACGAGACGAACCGCGACATCCAGAAGATGCGGTGCGTACGCCTCTGAAGTGTGCGCGCGCGCAGGTGGATGGAACGCTGAACGAGCTGCGACTGCGCGTGTTGCAGCAACGAGTTCGTGACGAACAAGAACCAAGTGCTGCAGATGATGGCGGAGCATACGCTGCGCGTGCACCTGCGCGTGCCGGAGGCGCACAAGCTGTAGGCTGTCGACGTGTCCGCCCGCGCGCCGGGCGAGCACCTGCGTTTCCCCCTCAACCCAGCACACTAACACGACCGGCGAGGCGGCATGCAGCTGCTCCGCTTCCTCGTAACACCGACCCCCCTCCTTGTGTTCATTGCAGCCGGTTAGTTGGAGGGCGGCTACTGCGACTCTGTCTGGGAGCGACGCGAACGGAGTTGCTCGGCGACTTAACGCGAGCGCGAACGGGAACGCGAGCGGCCGTGACGGCTGCGGCTGCTGCGGGGCGGCGACCGCGAACGGGAGCGCGACCGCGACCGGGAGCGGGAGCGTCCACGACGGCTGCGCGGCGGCGAGCGCGACCGCGAGCGCGAGCGGCGACGACCTCCGCCGTCATCGGCTCGGTCCTGGCGACAGCATGAGGAAGCAGGAAGCAGCGTGAGCCACACGGCGCCGGCAGCTCCGGAGTCAGACGGCGCCTCGCACGCACCTCGCGGACGCGCACGCGGTCGCCCTGCAGCTCGGCGTTGTCGAGCTTGCGGATCGCGCGCAGCATGTCGTCGGCCGTGGCGAACGACGCGACGCCGTTGCCGCGCCGGTCGACGTCCGCGTGGGCGACGTCGCCGCCGTCGCGCAGGAAGTCCTTGAGGTCCTGCCAGCTCACGGCGTTGGGCAGGTTGGTCACGCGCACGCGGTGCTGCGTGCCGCGCAGCCTGCCGCCCGCCTCAGGGCGTCAGCGACCGCCGCATCGCGAGACGAAGAGGCGCTTCGCGGATCCAGCAAACGCACCGGCTGTCGAGACTCCCGGCGCTCGCCCCGCCGCCGCCGCCGCTGCCGCCGCCGTGCGAGATCTCGACGCGCAGGCGGCTCCCGGCGAAGTCCCTCCTGCCCATCCAGCCAGCCGGCTCGTTCAGTTCTCCCTCCGGCGCCGGCGTCCAAGCCCAGTCGGCCCCGCGCCGTACCCGTGCATCGCGCGCACCGCGTCGCTCGCATCGCGCTCATCCTCGAACTCCTGCGCCGGGTGAGGGAGCAACGCTGTCAGCCTCGGGTCCACATTCCCACGTCTCCCTCCACACGCGAGAGCGGGGGGCCTACGATGAACGCGAAGGGCGGCGGCCGCTGCGGGAACTTGAGCGAGATGGAGCGGATGCGCCCGAAGCGGTCGAACTCGGCTTCGAGCGTGGTCTCCTGCACCGACGTCGGCAGGTTGCCCACGAAGACGCGCGCCATTGAGCTCACTCAACTCTCTCGAATCTCTCAAATCTGTTGCAAAACAAAAGTTTGCAAGTCCAAACTGTTTTGCAAAACATTATTTGCAACCCGATGACGTCGGCATCGTCATCGTCGTTTTCAACTTTTTGAAAATGGAATCCGCGTTTGCACAATAACATCGTCGTTTCAGAATAACATTGTCGTTTTCAAGAAAAGTCAATTGTAAAATATTATTTAGTAAAATAGTTTTAAATCGTAAAGAATTGTTTTTCATTTCACAAATGGCCATCCTGCTTGATCATTGTTGATACTCGGATTTCAAGATAACATGGTTCTATCCAGAGCGCTTAGGGTAGCACCAGGTTCCATGTTTCACAGTTAGAGTATCCGTCAAGAGCGGTTTGGTTGGCCATGTAGTGGTACGGATAGACACCAAACCACTCAAGGTGGACACCCTTAACACTAAAGTATAAATACCCAAATCATGCCATTGAAATGCCAGGAGTTTGTTATTAGCATGTTAATAACCTCTCAAATAGCAATATAACAATTTGAAACACTCCCAAAAGTGCGAGTGGTAAAATTTCGAATATAGAAGCGTTACCTTCTGAAACGTTTCATTTCGTAAATGAGTAGGTATCGCATTGGAGAGGCACAAAGAGCGATTCTCACTTGTTTGCTCTCGGCCTGTGACTACCGTAGTGAGGTTATGTAGTTACAAGCTGTCTCGCCTTTCAACCTACCTCGTTTGTGAGTCAAGCGAAGATGAATGGTACATCCTTTTTCAAAACGAGCACAAGTCCGAGCTGCACAGCCACCAATGTCTTCAGGCAGCTCTTTCCACAAGAGCAGCCAGCTGCGCAGGACACGACCAAGTACTGATGCAGACCAAGCTCTTCAACCTTGAAAAAATCCAGCTTCCAGCGGTGGCCGGATAAAGTGACTACAAACTACCTCATGATGTCCATTCTTGAAGAAGCGATGGTTATAGTCACTAGCGCTCTCCTGTTGGCTCCACTACACCCAGGACGCTAAGGACGTGTGTCGAGACGAAGGCAAGCCAAGACGGGGTCGGTCGACATGGCAGCGGAGAGAATACGGAATACCAGGTTTGTCGTGAATGCCTGAAATCAAATGTGTGCGCATCAACATTTCAACCGAGTCCGCAACTTCATTTCGTATATCGGAGCGTGGTGGATGATCTTGTGTTACTACATCTGTCCGCTTTGTACAAACTAGTGAAAATGGCACCCACTGGTGAGTCAGTTTCCTCAAGTACTAAACGGCACACTGTGTGTTAGCCCTTCGCACTGTGTTTACACGTGCGCTTTGTGTCGTCCAGCTGCACTTTGTATGCTAAACCTGTGCCTCGTGCTAAGTAGAATACAGTATGCTTGGACTGCATCTTGGTTGCTATATTACAACTACCAGTCGAAGTCATCGCTTTGTATGCTAAATAATGGTCTATATTGCAGATTTTGCGCTGTGTGCAGATAAATTGTGTTTGGTGCAAATCTGCTCGTATACAAATTTGTACCATCCTGTGCGAATCTAAAATTGCACATTGTGTGCTTCAGAGAACCGCAAAAGAGTTGTTATCCGACATCAATGTGACAATAACCAACCTTCACACTATCAAAGTCAATATTTTAGGTATAAATGCCTTGTTTTGCCGCAGATCATGCAATACAGGAGAGTTGATGTAACGGGGTTACACGCGCTGGTTATTAAATATAACCCAGCGCTGCCGGATTACTATCCGCGCAACATCTTTAGAGCCAGCAATAATTGCGGCCTATCCGATTGGCTACTATCCGCACAATAAAGACCAATAAGATCAGTAGGGCTCTCAGAGCCACTCAATTTTAGGCATCTTAGATTTAGTATAGTATACAAATCTACAAGCTCACACCAACGGGTGGAGCCGCACTAAGCTACGAAATAACACTTTGGTTTT
>JAASFS010000258.1:0-24308 GCA_023333865.1 Globisporangium perplexum | reverse complement strand
CCGCGAGCGCGTACGCGGCATCAGCGGCCGAGCGCTTGAGCAGGAGGCGCTTGATGCTCGGCAGCAGCGCCATCTCGACGCTGGGAGTCTGTCTAGCAGGCAGACCTGCGTGAAGGACGGCGGATCCGATACTGACGGCAATGTGATCGACGGAGTCCAGGAGGTATTGGGTTTGAGTGTCGGAAGAGCGGATTCATCGCGTCACCGGCCGAGGAATCTTGCGTGAAGCCATCGTCGTCGTCGTCCACCACAAGTCTTCCCGGTGTCGTCACTTGCGAACCTGCCAGCTATTGCGAACGTCTCTCCTCCCGCTCGGACGAGTGAGGCCGGAATCGTGATTCGCACTCGCCCTACTACGCGGAGCATGCGGTCGAAGGGCAAGCCCGAAGTTGTGTATGCAGTCGCGAACTCGAAGCCGGAGATCAACGCACTCCAGGACGACTCGCGGAACGGACACAGGGGGGCGAACGCCTACTACGGGACAAACGTCACTCACGTCTTCGGGTCCATCTGGTGCACGTGGGTGTTCGGGCTTGCGTCGATCGTGATCGTCGTCCCATGGTACATTGTAGTGCCGCTCGTCGTGGACACCGACACGCTCGCATCCAAGTACGCGTTCGAGCCGATGGCGGATAGTGCGTTCAGCTGGTGGTCGATCTCAGTGATAGTGGTCGCGCCGATGCTTATCGCACCGCAGATCGTGGGCACATGCGGGGACCCGGGGCGGACGTCGCGGTGGCTGCTCTTCCTCACGTGCGTGTTCTACGGCTTGATGCTGCTCATCGGCAACTACTTCGCAGTGTCCAGCGAAGCCTCGAGACTCGCGTCTGAGGATCAGTTCGCCGCTCAGTTCAACACGTACTACTGCGAGTCGCGAGTGGTGCGCGCGTGTCTCGAAGGCAGGGACGCCGAGCTGGTCGTGCTGCTGCGTCGTCAAGTGGTCACATCAACGAGCAACGCCACGAGCGACAGCAGCCAGAACATGGACGTCTGGCGCGGGTGTCGACAGGCAGTTCTTTCGGCGATGGAAACGAGCTACGTCAACGGCAACAGCAGCAAGATCGAGAAGACACTCTCGACGTACACGAAGTTCAGCTTCCTCGACGACTGCACCAAGACGCCGGATGTTGACGCGTGGTGTGGAAACTTTGCAGCAGAGGGCTCGCCGCCGACTGCTGCCCAGAACCACACCGAACCTGCGCCGTTCGCACTGAATCGTCCGATGTTCCTGTCGTACACGCAAGAGTGGAAGAGGCGCATGCTGTACAGCAACATCTTCCTCGGCGCGTCTGCGATCTGTGCGGGGATAGCGACGTTCTCGCTGAAGGTTCGCGAGTTGACGGAGACCAAGCCAGGCCCGTAAGACTCCGTCGATTCACGATAGTAGGCGCTCGGCGTCAGTGGCGGCAGCTGCCAGTTGCTGGAGCTCAGAGCACAGAGCTCACTCAAGAACCACAACAGCTTCAACTGCCACCCGTTGATGAGGTAGCACACACCTCCTGCGTCCTTGTATTCGATGGCGTCTTAGTGGTAGTATCCACTGTACGGTGTCCGTCCCTCCTTTGTTTGACGCCACACCTTGTACTTCATGTACGCCGCCATCGTCACCACACACCCGAGAGCGCTGCCCAGCAGGATGTTCGTGTAGAGCGTCCGCTTAGGCCACTCGCGCGTGTATATGTGATAGATGCCGGGGTTGGTCGCGAACGCAGACGGCAGCGACGTTTGCTCTTGCGCGGTGAGCGACGTCGCGCGGAACTGCAGACTCCCGCACCAGGCATCCAGTGAGCGCGAGTTGTTGCACTTGTCCAGCAGGAAGTAGAACGAACGCAGATCGACCTCGATCTCGCCTTCAGCTTGGATGTCGTTGTCTTCGACGTCTTCAGCCTGGGCTTCGTTCGCGATGCTCTCGCGCAGCACCTGCTGACAGCGGCTGTAGATCTCGAGTCCGACTTCCGTCGTGTTCTCAGATGGCTGCACCGTCGTCGACGCGTTCAGGCGAGTCATCACGAGCAAGTCTTCGTCCGATCCTTGGAGACACCGGCGCAAGGTACGAGCGCTGCAGTAGTACGAGTTGAACTGCGTGGCAAACCCCTCCTTGAACGCCAGGCGCTTGGTCGTCTCGCGGTCGCTCAGGATGTTGCCAGAGATGATGAACGCGGCGACACCCAAGCAGACGAAGTACACCAGCCAGCGCGTGAACCGCATGTGGCGAGCCCCGTATGCAGCGCACATCGCCGGGAGCAGCGCCAGCGGCGCCACCACCTCCGCGATAGTGGCCCACGTCGTGTAGACACCGACAGGCATCGGCTCGAAGCCGAACTGGTTGTGGATCGCCTGGTACTGGAACGTCACGACAGCGCCGATCCAGGTGGCGACGACGACCTCCGTGACGACGACGAGCGCGATCGAGAGCTTGGACGACGCGCGCTCATTGTACGGCGCCTCCTTGAAGCACACATCGCACAATCTCGAGACGAGCGATCTCACAGCCATAAGGGGCTTCAGGTTCTTCGGATGCTGGCGGTTCGTGGGAAATCGGGAAATGGCATACAAGCGTGGCACGAGGCAGCGGTGGTGGCCTCGATTGATCTTGCTGCCTGCATGCATGTACCCGAAGTGCGAGAAGCAAGCAGCAGCCAATGGCGACTTCTACCCAATTGAAAATGTATCCACAAGCCATTTCCAAAGATTCACCGCACTTGAGTTTAGTATACCATTCGAATCCTGAGACCACTTTCCCTGTGACGACAGTGTTTGTCATCGCATCAACCCATGTTTGAGAACAAGCACCACAGCAACTGCAGCAAACAACTGTGCTGCCACTTCCCGATTCACCGCGCACTCCACACACGCACAAAGCTGCCTCCACCCACGTCGGAACGATGCCCTGCTGCTCCACCAACTCGGCCGCATCGTACACGCAGACGAGCGATTCGACGCTCAGTCTCCTGCGGCGCGTCCTCGGGTCGCCGTTCCTCGCCGCGCCGATCGGCATCGGCGCGACGCTGCTCCCGATCGCGTGGTTCGTCGTCGTGCCGTTCTACATCGACACCGACGCGCTACACCACAAGTACGCCTTTGTGCCCATGACGATCAACTCGTTCATCTCCTGGCGCGGCGCGCTGCTCGGACTCATCCCGCTGCTCACTCCGGTCACGATCTTCTCGAGCTTGGCCGGGTCGGAGGAATGCGGATTCTGCGGGCTCTTCTTCGTCGTCTTCGTCTACAGCATCCTGCTCATCGTCGGCAACGCGCTGTCGTCGTCCCGCACGCACTCGCGCCAAGTGAACGAGAACAACTTCGCCCGGATCTTCAACGAGTACTACTGCGATATGCGCACGCTGCGGGTGTGTCTTGAAGGGACCAACCACCACGACCTCATCGTTCTCACGCGCGGCAGCAACGCGACGGCGGGCGTGTTCGCTGCCGAGACGCCCACAAGCGCCACGCTCGCGATCTGGAAACGGTGCAAGGACGTAATCAAGGAGTCGATGGCGTTAGAGGCTGCGCGCGACAACGACCCGGATGAGGCGAGTGAGCTGGAGATCGAGACCGCGCCGATCTTCCGGTTCCTGGATGACACAAACAGCTCGCGAGTTACCGACACGTGGTGCGGAGACTGGCTGTACAGAACGACGTCGCAGCCGCTGAGCGTCGTGGATCACCTGTCGCTTCCGTCGCCGTACGCGATGAACCCGGCGATGTTCCCGAGCTACACGCAGGAGTGGACGCGTCGCATGCACTATTCCAACATCTTTCTCGGCGCTGCGATCGCCGGTATGGTGGTGGTGGGATGCTTGAACGCTATCCGTATGAAGAACGAGCGCAAGGGATATCGCTGAGAGCCTGTAGCAGACGGAAGAGTAGAGTGGCCTGCAGCAGAACTGAAGATAATCGAGTCTCGTGTGGTGTTTGCTACTGACCTCTTCGATCGCTGAGATGTGTTACTGGCGGCGCGTGCTCGACGTCGTCGACGTGAAGGCTCCTCCGGTTTCCTGCATCCACTCTTTGAAGATTGCCTCGATCTCTGGCTTCGGGTGCTTCCATTGCGTGGATCTACCATCACATTCGGAGCCCATCAGTGTGAACTAACTCATTGGACTCAACGCATTTGACGTACGCACCGCTGCGCGTGATTGCAGAAGTATGGTCGACCCTTCTCCGTGAACCGCGTCTCCCAGCCCTCGGGGAGATTGAGCTGCAAGAACTTCTTCATCTCCTTCCAGTTCATCTTCCTCGACCGGTTCATCGATGCCGTCGGGCTCCGTGGGGGATCAATCGGCGGCTCAGCAGGTAGCTCCTGTATGCAACCCACCATGAGCGACTGTGACTGATCCAGAGACACGAAGAAGAATCATCAGTAAATCGAGGGCACATACCTTCATAGGTCGCTCAGGCGAGCCCGCTTCTGATTGGGGCGGGGTCGGGATAATCTGGAGTGTCGCCTCGGACGGTCTCGTCCTTACCTGAACCACGCTCGCGTACGCATCTGCATCTCCACACAGCTTGACGAAGAAGTCTGCGATGCGACGCATAAAGCGACCGAAGTGAACACCTCGCATGCTGCTTGCAACGCTCCAAGACTCATGGCGCACCTTCAATGCTGATCCGTCCGCGTGTCTCTGGGTCCAAGATACTCGAAACAGCTTTGCGGTGGTCCGACGAGAGGCTAAGACCAAAGTCGCTCAGAACATCGTCGAACGCAGCAAACGAAACCTGGATAATGCAATCAATACGCCAGTTGATGTGAACGCGAAGCGTGGTCACCAGGCAGTGCACATGCACAAACCTTTCCAGGTACATCTGCAACAGCGGCGAGCGCCTTCTTCAGTCCGTTGTATGGCCGCTCGGGACATCGGCTGCCCAGGATGTCCTTCATAGCCGAGAAGATGTCGTGCGCGGACGCATTGTCAGCTAGGGAGGCTTGCTTCAGATTCGATATAGCCACCAGCCGAGCCGTTGCTTTCGACGTCTCCCGTTCTTCCGCTCTCCTCAGCTCCACCCGGAGCGCAGTCAGACTACGCACGCGCGCGATAGGTTAGCACAAGCCACAACAAGTAGTTCCACACAGTACTGAGGACCCACCTCTGCTCGTGTTCCTGCTGCAACTGAGTCTGCTCTCTAAGAGCGCTGTCGAGCTTCTTTTTCCATCGCATCGCTTCTTCGTTGATGGCAGAACCCGACGAGACGGACAGCTGCTGCAGCTGCGATCTCAATGCTCGAACCTGGTCCACCGCCTCTCTCTTCGCCCTCTCGCTCGTCTTCAGCGTCTGCTCTAGCTCCCGGATATGGACCTGAGCCTGCAGGGCTGTGTTGTCTTGCACCGGCGCAAGACTTTCGCGAGAGTCGCTGCTCTCGTTCGCCAGTGATTCCCTGCTGATCTCCACTGGCACAAGTCTGCTACGCCGCTGCTCTTTGTTCTCGCTGTCGCTCAGTGCGAGTGCGATATCGCTGGCTTTCTTCGCTTCGAAGCGAACGACAACGTTGACGTATCCGGTGGTCTTGGCAGTGTTCATCGGATGCTGCAGTGCGAACCAGTCATCGATGATATGCCCTTCGTGGGCAATGGCCGATCCGATCGACACCTCGCACTCCCCGATCAAACGCTCGGTCTTCGCTTGCTTGTTGAAGACTCGGACGACGAGTTTCGGTGTCAGCGTCGGGCCGAGGCGCATAGCCTTGAGCATCGCCAGCCATTCTCCCTCGATGTTGCGGGTACTGCTCGGTACGAAGAAGTCGACAGCCCAGTTGGTGGGGTATCCTTCAACTGCATATTCGCACGACGTGAACGGATCGTATGCGGTGCAGTACAGACTCGGCTTCTCGTCCCGCCCGGACGGAAGTGCTTTTCGTACGTTGAGTACGACGAAATGTCCTGCAGCGTGATTGCCGTCAACCACGAACACGATCTTCTTCGCTGCACTACCTCCAGGCACGTCGGAAACCTTGACTGTGTCTGTGAACACCACTGGTCGATCGATGCGCAGGCTCGCCAAGTCAGGTTCCTTTAGGACAACAGCTTTCTTGAGGTCCCACTTCGCCGTGCCGCTCGACCCAGCTCGGTCAATGGCTGAAGAGAAGGCGTCACCTTGTGGACAGACCTCCAGAATCGCGTACGTGTCGAGGTGGCCAGCCAAAACGGACTGGAACTCTTCCCATGAGCTCACGAACCCGGCGTTTCTGCCAACGACATCGTACCGGACTTGCAGTGACGAACTGGTATGCTGGATCATCGACACGAGCGCACGTGAGGTAGAGGATTTGCCAGAGAATGCCTCGACAACGACGTGCTGGAAGCTGGGTCGTTTGAGCTGGTCAAGGTAATCTCCATCAATTGCGAACTCCAGCAGCTTCGATGACACGCACCAGAAGAACGGCAAGTTAGCTTGTGCGAGGTAGCTCCTGAGCGCAGCGATGAATCCGTCACCCTCCACCAGTCTCAGGAACGGGATCATCCCCTGATGATCCGTCGTTGTTGCGTTCGCATTCGCTGCAATTCGAAGTCGGGAGATGACTGCCAGCATCTCCTCGTCCAGCTTCGGATAGCAAGCCGGAGTGATAAGTGCATTCGGGTGCTGTGCGCTGTCACCCTCACGCGCTTTTCCTCCATCTCTTGTCAGCGTGGCTCGATCCAGCGACGGTAGGCATCGCAGGAGACTCTCATTGGCGTATTCGTGCTCGTCGAGGACAAAGTCCATCTGAAACTTGAAAATCGGCTCTTTCACGCACACGATGAGGTTCTTCTTCGCGAGCGACACCGTGACCAGGTAGTGCTGATCTCCTTGACAGAGCCGCAGAAAGTTGACCAGCGCTCGGTCGAAGCGCGCCTCGATTTGCTCGATCTTGCTGTATCGCATAACAGCAGTGAAGAGGCTGAACGCCACGATATCACAGTGTTCACCACTCGCAGCGAATGTCCCGCCCTTGAGCCGTAGGGTGTCCAATGCCAGCGACACGTTCAGTTTTGTAAACAGACGCTGAAGCAGCGGACTTGACTCGCTACCAGCGCATCCAGACGGTATCCGGAAGCCAGCAGAGTAGATGATATCGAGAAAGCTGTGTTGAGCGAGATGCTGTGAGGTGTCCAATCCAAAGACAGACTTCCATAGGTTATCGCAGCTGAGAGCTCCGCTGTGTTGCTCCAAGAACGAGCCGACACTCTCGCACACCGCGCGAGCATCGAATGCCTTCAAGTCTGCCACCGCCGTTGAGCGTGCTGAAAACAAAAGGCACTTGAGGACATCTCCGCTCGATCTCAGTTCCAGAAGCGCATCGTCGTCTGCATGCATTGCCGTTTGAGACTCGACTGGCTGTGCTATCGATCTAGCATTCGATCCTGGGTTCACTTCGCGAAAGTCGACCGCGTTTCCCAGTCGCTGAAGCAGCCCCACAGACAGCTTCAGTCCAGCCGCTTTTTCGATACTCCTGCAGAGCGAGACTATATCTGCTTGCCGAGCGTTCCACTGAAGTTGCTGCAGGAGATCGCACAAAGATTCACGCTCGGGTGCGCCAGCTGATGCCACAGTACCAAGCCGAATAATGACATCTTCGAGCGCTTCTTTGGCGGACACGCTGCAGCCGCTCGTCGGTTGTGTTCTCTTCGACATCAGCTGCTCGATGTACGCCATAAAGTTCGCAAAGCCAACTGAACTGCCAATCACCACAGCTCCCATTCGGCACATCAGCAACTCCGAGTCAGCGCTGTCGAGTTGCAAACCGAGTGCTCTTGCAAAAACTCCAAACTCGTCGCGATCGATCTGGCCGCTCTTGTCCGAGTCGAAGTGCTCGAACACCTTCGCAACGACGCTCAGACTGAAGCTCCCTCCGTCGTTCAGTGTGTCGGACATCGCCAAGTTCAGAAGTCTAGCGAAGACGACCACTCCAGTCTCATCGTCGTGTCCAGCGCTGGCGATGCTTCCGTGTCCATCATGAAACACTCGCAGTGAGTTTTGCTTTGTCGCGTTCCTCGTTCGAAGCCAGTGACTCGTCGATGAGCTGAACGCGTGAGCTTCGAACGCGGCATTGATGATTTCATCCAGCACAGGCGCTACCACAGTGGCGCGAGCATCTCCGATGATCTTGCTGCCACCATTTGAGCCGAATGCGCCGCTCTCTCTCGCCGACGGACTCCACATCTGATGCTTCATGATCCAGTCCTTGAACTCCGACAGGCTGACTTCGCCATCCCTGTTCGTGTCAAATTGCGACAGCAAATACGCTTTCTGCGTGTCAGTCAATCCGGGTTGGATACCGAGCTGATCCAGTGCTCGTTGGAACTCTTCTGCACTCAGCAGACCGGATTTGTCGGTGTCGAATGACTGAAACGCGTCTTCGAGCCGCTCGCTCGATGATCCGATTTTGTCTATCAGAATTGTACGAAGCTGCTCGCCGTGACTCTCAGGCAGAACATGTTCGTGCTGGAAGCAGTCGTCGCAGAATCGCTTTCGCTCGGGTAAAAGTCGAAAGCACGGCTTACAGAACGTGCTCGTGCAATTCGAGCCAGCACACACGAACGCAGGTATCGTGTCGCTCTCCAACGAACTCGACTCCCGCCTTCCTCTCACCAAGACGCGCGAACCGCAATCGACACAGCTCACAAATGCCGAGCCGCTCTTCTTCCCACCAATCAGCCGTGGAAGCGCAGAGGTCATTTGCCGATCGCCGGTCGCAAGCTGCTTTTGCTTCTGCAGACTCGCAAGCCGATTTCTTCGCTTCTCCTCGAGTGCTCTCATGCGGTTCGTTTTGTGGAGATCCGATTCCAGCGCGGATGTTTGCGCCAGCGAAACATCGCGGCTGGCGTCGATTTGAGAGTACGACACTCGAGATCCAGTGATGCTCTCCACAATCGATGGGCGACCACTTTGTGCGAAGTCGTGTTCTGGTGCGTCACCACCGTGCTCATTGTCGATTGAACCACACGCTCTCTCCAGTAGCTCGTAGAAAGCGTGCACCGGATTCGAACCGTGCTGTTGCTGCTGGAATTTGGACTGGTGTGAAAGTGTAGCCACTTGCCGCTCCACCTCGATCGCCTCGCCGACAGAGAGGAACCCGGATCGCTTCAGGAATGGAAGCAACTGCACTGCCAGGGTGGCGTTCTGCTCGCAGATTTCCCTTGCCACTCGACGTCTGCGAAGAACTTCGCGCGAGGTATACTCAGGAGCGGAGAACTGAACCTTCCGCTGCATCCGTCGGTTCGCACTGCCTCGGGGTTTTGAGTCCACGACCAGATCTTTTGCTGCACGCACATCTATCTCCAAGATCCCGTGCTGGTATAGCTTCTCTGGGACGTCGTCGTCCTCGACCTCCGGAACCTCGCACGCCATCTGATCCTCCTCGATCTCCCGCTCGAACAAGCGCAAGATCTCGTCCGTGTAGACGCCGCCGCTGTTGGGAGTGTCCATGGAACCAAAGAGGATGTTGAACTTCTCGTCACTCAGCTCGTCGTTCTTGAATCCGAGCGAGATCAGCTTGCGGCGACACTCCACTTTCTTCAGCGCCGTGGACCTGGCGAACTCCATCTTGATTTCCCGAAGTCCGATGTTCTTGCTCCTGGCTTGGCTGAGGAACTCTTCGCGCGCGTCCTCGAATCTGCGTCGCTTCTCCATGGTTGTGAAGCTGTCAGTCAACACGAGGCCTTTCCCTGGACTACTCGCTAGTGAGTTCTTGGGGGCACCGAGCAGCGACTTCGAACTGCTGTGCGCGTCCTCGTCGCCTTCTTCTTCTTCGACGATCTTCTCTCCACCCTCTAGGCTGAAGGCTGGTAGGTCCGAGTACACGGAGATCCAGAAGCTTCCAACGTTCATCTTCCCAGTGTCTTTATCCTGCGATTGGCAAACCGAATAGAATGATTAGTACAACGAAAAAGTGGCGAGCAAGTGAATGTAGCTCTGTCTTATGGCTCAACTCACCGTTCGCATGTACATGCTGGGGATGACACAGTAACGTCCAGGTTCCATCGTAACATCAACCTGCACAACAACGATCAGCGCACCACTCATCTCCCATGCGAAGATCAACGCCAAAACACCACTTACTGACACTGCTTGCTTGAACGTGTATGCCGGCTGCGGAGCTCCATCAGGATCGATGTCAGCGATGATCGAACCTGGGATGATCGCTGGTGGCAGAGTTTCTGATCGGATGCCCTTCTTGAACTCCACCTGGTCCTTCTCCTTGTACAGGCGGTAGTACGCGTCAGGTTTTCCAGGCGGCTCCTTGATCTCGAACTTGCTGCTCATGTCACCGCAAGGCTGCGTCAACGAGCAGATGTGGAATCCGATTGGGATGATCTTCATGTTCTCCTTGCCGCGGGGATCTTCTTGGCTCAGCGACACGAACAGGTGGCACCGCTTCTCGAGCCGCAGCTCGAAGTGCGGGTTGTTGATCCACGTGCTCCTCGTCGTGTTGCCGCCGCAGTTGCTCTCGTTCCAGTAGCCCTCGACTCGCTTGCCATGCCACACATCCGGAAAATCTACAAGTCATGGATCAGAACATGCGCAGGGACTGTTGCACATTGTCCGTTTCAACCGACGCACACAGGCACGCGTACCGATGCCAGCGAAGAAGTGCGTGAAGTACTGCATCCACGCGTCGTAGGACATGAAGAACGTGCCGTCGTTCGCATTCACCTCGGTGACTTCCTCTTGCGAGATCTCGTCGACTTTCAGCTCCCCCTTGCCGGTGATGCTGAGGAAGAAGCGCTTATTCGCGTTCCCGCCCACCTTGCGCTTGAGTATCTTGAAGAACTGCTCGATGACGTCTTGGTTCTCAACACGCTCATCACTGCTGTCGGACCACGGGCCAGTCTGACGCAGGTTCACAGCACAACACGACGACGAAGTTGTGAGACTGGCAGACAACTGCACACATGATCACGGCGAGTACACGCACGCACGCACCCACTCGCCCATGCCCCACGGGTTCCGCAGCTTCACGAGGTCCACGAAAGCACCCTTGCGGGTCTTGATCTTCGCTGCGTCGACGAGCGCGTACGCGTGCTTGAAGTACAGCCCGTTGCCCGCGCTCGATTCAGCAGCCACATTCTTATCTCCTGTCGGCTGCGGCTGGATGGAGCACCCCATCAGAGTCCCCGACGCCTTGTACCGCAGCAGCTTTTGCCAAAACGCCTCCCCTCTCTTCTCTCCGGACTTCGTCGGGTTGAGCGGACTCTCCCCAAATCCAGGGTAACCTTCCTTCATGATCACTTGCTCGGAGCACATGCCCGTGAGGTCGTTCAGCGCGACGTCGACAAACCCGCCGATGAGCGTCTCGTAGCTCCCATGCAGCTTCGCGTACGCTTTCTCGAGAAGCGAGACCCTGGAGACCACACGACAGCGGTCGGTACAACGCACATAGGCAGCAAGCGTCGACACGCCGCGTACCATAGCTCATTCGGATCACGACATCGCGCGAAGAACGGCTTGCCTTGCTTCGTCTTCGAAAACCCGAACACCGGGAGTAAGTCGTCGATGATCACGTAATGCCAAACAAAGTTCTGCTCGAAGCACACGCTGCGTCAAGATCGCCGTTCCTATCACCTGCACTGACACAAGTCATACATAGTACCTTCATGAATCGACAGACAAACAGTCCGCTGGACTTGTACTTGTCGCCTCTCCAGAATGTCTGGTGAAGGAGGTCGGACCGGGTCGCCACCACACTCAGCGCACCTATCATCCAGCAGAACGGCTGTGTTAGTTCCCATCCTGTACAGGCACACATTCAATCTCGTGCAAACGTACTGAGAAACCAGCAGTCGCCGAGGTTTCCCTGTATCACGTCTCCCGAGCACACTCCGTCTGCGAAGAGTCTGGCTTGCGAGGCGAAGGCGTAACATGTCGATCCTAGCAGCATGTTGCCGCGCTCGTCGTCCAGCTGGTTGTCCTCACCGCCTTGTAGACTGCGACGAGGCAACGAGAGTACGTCAGTGGACAACTTCGCTTTTCCCAAGTGCGATCCCAGCGCATTCGCGAGATACCCGTCAAGCTCGCCGCCGTCCGGAGCGTATTCGGGTCGTTCCCACCGCAGCTTCTCGCTCTTGAGCAGCCCGAGCACCTTCACTTGATGCTGCGAGCCTCCTTTTGACGGAATCGCCAGTCCGCTCTTGCACATCGCCGCTGCTCCGCCCGGATCCACTGAAGACGGTCCGAACGTCGGGTCCGTGAAGATCTTCGTGGTCGGGTTCGCGAACGCCTTGAGCACACTCTTGACCTTCTCCTGCAGCAGCTGATCTGCGAGGCGGAGCCCTCGAACGAGCGCCTTGCCGGCGAGTCCGCGGATCTTGATGGACACGACAGTGCCTTGTTGTCCAGACACGATCGTGACGCCGAGCTTGTTCAGCTCCGCCTCTAAGCTGCGGAGGTCGATCGCAGCACACCCCACCATCCTATGTCTGCGTCCACGGACGTCGATCGCCGACGTCGTCGTCGTCCGCAGTGTCGCCCTTCGTTCCTCCCTTCCTCCTTCTTTCTCGCCTCCTCCAGCGAGTCTGCGTCGAGCAAGCGGCCAAGCACACGCGAACAGTCACGCAGCAAATGCAGTTCCATTAACGTTACCCGCCGATCCACCTCGAGATGCACCCGAGCGCTGCCGCGCGCGCAGCTTCTGACACCTCTGCGATCGCGCCAGAGAGGAAGAGCGTGGCGAAGACCATCCAGGGGACGAGCATCACAGACACCGTGAGCAGCACTACCACTCGATACGTCTTAGAGTCGCCTTCAGCGGCTGTGAACTCCCCGTCGTGCTCGCGGAAGTCGTCGTTGTCATCTGAGCAGCAGCTATCGCGGTCGTGCTTGTGGAGATCCACGTGAGGTTCCCGAGCTTCACGCTCTCGCCGAAGCAGCTCGAGCAACCGCTGCGGTTGCAGCTGCGCCAAGTCGGTCGAGCTCAGGATGCCGTACTCGCGGCTGCTTGAAACCTGGCAGCTCGCAGAAGGACGAAGGCTGCTGGAGGCGGACTCACTTGGCGTCCGTGACAAGCTCGTGCTCGTCGCGTGAGCTCGGCTGACGGAGCTCATACTCGCGGAATTGGGTCCGCGCCGCGGCCTCCGGCTGTTGTCGTACACGTCATCTCCCAGGAACCGCAGCACATCGCTCGGGATGCGATCTCGCAGGAGCTCACTCCACGCCTCGTCATCTGAGATCGTAGAGAAGACATCGCTGTACCCCAGGCGGGGACTCGAGTCCAGGCGGCTGCTCACATGGGCCAGCGGACTTCGGTCGACCGTCTCGTCGGACACCAGCGCTTTCAGGCTCTGTTCCGTCCGCACCACACTCAAATCGGTCAGTCCCTTGAGTATGAAGAAGTGCTGCAACGTGTCTGCTTCTCGCACCTCGTAGTCGTCGCGCGCGTCGGCCACGAGGAGATCGGAGACTGCTCTCGAAAACGACGCGTAGTCCTGTGACGCGCGAACGGATGAGTGGCTGACGCTCCTCCTTCCTACCACCGAACAAGCACACAGCACATGCGCGCCGCATACCTCGAGCGACGTCTCGAACGCGAAGAGCGACGCTCCATCTGTTCGGAAGTTGCGCTTCGTGTAGACGTACACCAGCGCGTTCGGCTCGTCACGCTCGACCTTCTCGACGCACGCCGCGGGGATATTGATCACCTTGGTCTCGTGCGCGTGCTTCTCGTACAAGCACAGCGTGGCTCCGCCGACGTCCACCCAGCCATCGACCTGGATCCTCCGCTGCGTCACCACGGACGTGCGCGTCAGCACAGGACGCGTCCCACGTGCTTCACCACCAATGACACCACGTACCAAAGCGCTGGCGTCTGCCTCTGAGCCCCAGCACTTGATGACGCGGAACGCCTGGCTCAGCTGCGTACACTCGTTGAGCGCGTTCACGTGCTCTCTCGCGGTCTTCGGGTCTCTCTGCATGCGCGTGACAGCGTGAGGCGCTGCCTCCCATCGCATCGCCGCGTTTCAGCATCTGCACCGCGAAGCGCACCCAGTCGAGCGGCTCGCGCACCGCCAGCAGCCGCGCGACTCGCGCGTCGAAGTGGCGCGTCGAGCGCTCGAAGCGCTGCAGCGCCGCCGCGCTCGCCGCGTCGCGCGCGCGCTGGAGCCAGTGCAGCAGCCCCGCGAGCGCCATGAAGTAGAACTGCTGCAGCGGGAAGTAGGCGGTGGAGAGCAGCGCGTCCACCATCGTGATCATCAGGAACGGCTCGCGCGCGGCGGCGACGGCGGCGACGCTCGGCGCGTCTGCTTCCTGCAGCCGCTGCCACATCGCCACCGCGCGCTCCATGCGCGCGCTCAGCGGCTGCTTCTCGTCCACCGCGACACCCACGAGCGCCACGAGTTCGTTCACTGCGCGCGGGTGTTTGCCGTCGGCGTCGCGGCCGGCGTCGCGGCCGGCGGCGATGGGGAAAGCGGCGCGCGGGTCGCCGCCGCTCTCGCGCTTGCGGCGCCGCGTGCCGCCAGCCGCTTCCATCGCTGTGCGGAGAAGCACGTGCGGACGCAAGTGTGGCGAGTGAGAGAGTGATGGTCTGGTGCGCGCCGAGCGATGTACACGCAGCGCACCTTCAAAACGGCGCGGAGCGCGCATCGAGTTGGTCGCCTGGGTTGAAGTCATCTGTCGCCAAGGTGTTCTCAGTGAGTGACATAAAATCCAGAACTTGACACGAAATATCCATAAATTGCCACGATTTATGACAATTCAATGGCGGATATGAAGCAACATGCAGGAGCTCGCACATCGACCACGCGGTTGCGCAAGGACGCGCTCATGGCGCAGAACCTCCGGCTGCTGGGGCTGGAAGCGGCACTAGCAGCAGCGCCGCCCGGAGCAGCAGCAACAGCAGTGGCAGCAGCTGAGCCGCAGGTGGGGCCGAGCATGTTCGACCGCCCGAACGAGAAGCTGCTCTTCCGTACGCTGCACATGCTGCTGCTGCGGCTCAAGCCGGCGATCGCGCAGGTCTGTTCGCTTGTGTCCACGTGCGTGTGTGTGTGTGTGTGTCTGTGCAAATGGCGCTGATAGTTATTGGCTGGCGGGCGGGCGATCAGGAGCTGCGGTACTGCTGGCCGATCACGACGCCGCAGGACAAGACGACCTTCAAGAAGCTCGTGCAGGTGCGAGTGCGCTAGCGACGGCGTGCGCTCGGGCCTCTGCGATCTGCTCTTGTACTAACGCAGCTGGTTCGGCTGCGGCTCGCCTGGCGCTGCAGTCGGTACTAACGGAGCTGGAGAAACAGCAGCAGCTGCCGCCGGGGTCCAGCCAGGCGTCGAGGATCAACACTGGCTGCGGGCCGCGGTGCGTAGCGGAGCTGCCCGCTGCCGTCGTCCGGCTCCCTCCCAACCTGGCGCTCGCGTGCGCTCACAACGTGGCGCTTGCTGGTGGGCGGCAGAGTCGTGGACCTCATCTGGCGGCTGTCGAGCTTGGCGATCCGAGCGGCGCTCGAGCGCGAGTTCGCGGGGAAGAAGTTCGCACCGCTGCCCAGCGTCGCGCACGTGTCGACAGCCGACGCGCTGCTCGCCGTCAAGGTGCGTGACGCGGCGCATCTTGTGTGCCGCCCAGCGCACGCACTCATGCTTGGTAGTGACGCTGTCGCGTTCACCGCGCAGACGAAGATCGCGATGAAGACGCAGGCGCTCAAGGCGAGGAGCGTCGAGCGGTGCCGCGTGCAGGATGAGTGGGTCGAGTTCGCTGCGACGCTAACCGCCAGGATCCACGAGCTCAGCGCCGCTCAGGTGCGGAGCTCTGGATGATGTCTCCTGGTCGCCGAGTGTTGGTCATCGATGACGCGTCTCGTGTCCGACAGCAACGCGTGCACGAGGAGCAGAACGCGGTGGACGCGTCTACGGACCGGAGTGCGTTCTCGTACGCTTCCGAGAGCCGCCGAGCGACGAACCTGCAGAACCTGGAGACCGCGTGGGGCGTGATCGACGACTCGCTGAGGAGTCCGGCGTACGCCAAGGTGCAGTGCGTGCTCCGCACCGCGGCGCAGTACGACGCCGAGCAGCCGATCCTCGCAGCCGCCGATCTCCATCAGCGTCCGGACGCTCGAGGGCGAAGCGAACCGCTCGACCTGTCGGACGTCCTGGCGAGCGCCGAGGCGCTGGTCGACTCGGTGCGCAGTCGCGTCCGCGCCGGGGACTTCGACAAGCTCAACGCGGGACAAGCGGCGTCCGTTCTCGATTCGTCGACGCGCCACGTCACGACGCTCCGCGCGATGGTGGTGCGCCTCCAGCAGACGGTGGCGCAGCTCAAGGACGCGAACGAGGGCGACGCGCGCACACGGTACATCGAGATGGCGGCGCGCGAGAGCTGGACGCCGACGCGAGCGGCGCCGCTGTGTCCGCTGACGCCCGCGCAGACGCTCCATCAAGAGAGCAGCCGCCTCGTGACGTCACTCGAGAAGGTGTCGATGACGGAGCTCACGGCGCTGGCCGCTGAGTCGGTGCGGCGGTCGCACCAGCGGACGGAACGAGGGCTCCTGCCGCCCGAAGGCGCCGGCGCGGCGGCGTCGAGCGACAAGGACCAAGTGACTCGGGCTCTGGACTACGACGACGACGCCATGGCGTCCTGAGCAGCAGCGCAGACGCGTTCGTCATTCAGCCAACCGCTTCCGCCCCCTGGAGCTCACGTATCCGCGCCGTGAGCGCGCGCTCGTGAGTCTGCGTGACCGTCATGATGCGCTCGCTGGCGCGCGCGCGTTCCTTGCTGAAGACGCGCTCCAGGCGCTCGCGCTCGCCTGCATCCCGCGCGTGGAGCGCCAGGTGCTCGCGCTGCTCCTCGGCGTGGTGCTCGTCCTCGAGCACCTGCAGCAGCTCCGCGTTGTGCGCGCGCCGCAGCGCGTCGATCTCGGCGCGCAGTAGCGCGTCGTCGAGCATCTCGTTGTTCGCGGCCGCCTCCAGCGATCGGGAGACGTCAGGCTCGTCCGAGTGCCGGCGCCGGCGACTCGCGTCGTCGTCATGACGCGGCGGCGTCGACGTGCTCCGCGGCCGCGCGAACGCACTCGCCGGCCGGTGACGCGGACGCTCGACCGAGACGCCGTCGGCGGTGGACGCGCTCAGGCTCGCCGCGAGGTGCGCGGGCAGCTCGAGCTTCTTGGTGACCTTCATGCGGTAGAAGCTGTCGAGGATCTCGCGCTTGTGGCGGCTCGCGCTCTGCTGCAGCTGCTGGCGGCGCCGGACGAGCCCCTCGCGCTGCGCCTTGAGTGCGCGCGCGCGCTCGTCGTCGCTCGCGAGCCGCGCCTCGAGCCGCTCGAGCCGGTAGGCGTCCGCGCGCTGCCGACGCGCGAGCGCCGCCTGGATCTCCTCCTCGCGGAGCTTGGCGTCGTCGAGCCGGGAGCGCATGCTGCGGCGCTGCTGCTCGAGCACGAGGCGTGTCGCGCGCGCCTTCTCGTCCGCGCGGTGCGCGTACGTCTCGCGCTTGAGCCGCAGCTGCTGCTCCATGCGCTCGTACGCGCGGCGCCGCTCGTCCTCCTGCTGCAGCTCCGCGAGCTTGAGCTCCGCGCGCTCGGCGTGGCGCTCGAGCTCCTTGGCGCGCAGCCGGCGCGCGGCGTCGCGCTCCTGCTGCTCGAGGCGCGCGCGGCGCTGCTGCTCGCGCAGCTGCAGCTGCTGCTGCACGGCGTCGATCGCCTCCTTCTTGCGCTGCGCCTCGAGCCGCAGCTCGTCCTCCTTGAGCCGGCGCTCGTCGTCGAACTGCCGCCGCCGCTCCTCGCTCACCTGCTGCTTGCGCGCGGCCTCGCGCTGCTGCGCGGCGTGGAGCGCCTCCTTGTCCTGCAGCACGCTCGAGACGCGCAGCTTGTTGCGCTGCTGCTTGGCCGCCACCTCGAGCGCCTTGGCGCGCTTCGCGGCCTCGAGCTGCTGCCGCCGCCGCTCGTCGCGCCGCGCGATCTCGAGCGCCTTGTGCTCCGCCTCGCGGAGCTGCGCGCCGTGCACCACGTCGCTCTGCGCACGCAGCTCCTCCTGCCGCCGCGCGCGCTCCTTCTCCGCGAGCTGCGCTTCCCGGCGCCGCCGCTCGTCCTCCTTGCGCGCGCGCTGCTCCTTCTGCAGCGCCTCGGCCTGCACCTCCAGGGCTTCCTTGCGCGCGAGCTCGAGCTCGAGCTTGTGCTGCTCGGCGCGCTCGAGCTCCCGCCGGCGCTTGAGCTCGTCGGACTCGCGCTGCCGCCGCGTTCGTTCGCGCGCGAGCAGCTCCTCCTGGCGCCGCGTCTCCGCCTCCTTGCGCTGCCGCTCTTCGTGCAGATCCGCCATCCGGAGCTCGAACGCGAGCAGCTGCTGCATCTCGGCGACCTGCCGCTGCTGCATGCGCTCGAGCTCCTTCTTCTCGCGCTCGATGGTTGTGGACACGCTGTGCCTGCTCTCTCCGAGTGGAGACCGGTAGATGCTCCCTGTGCGCAGCGACGCGCCACTCAGCCCGGCGTCGACGAGCTCGTGGCGCTGCGCGCGGGCACTCCGCAGCTGGGTCTGCCGGTTCCTCTCGTACCGGAGTGCTCGCTTCTCCGCGAGCTCCACGTCGTCCACTGCTCTCGCGCTCCCGCTCTTCGTGACGAAGTACTCGAGCGGCCGCTGGACGAGGTCTCCCGGGTCGATGCCCAGCATCCGACACGCCTCGATCGACCTCGGACTCATGAGGATCGGCGGCTCCGCGTTGCGCTCGTCGAAGTTGTCGAGCGTGATGCCACCGGCGCAGTCGTCGAGCTCCTCGCTGCAGTAGTCGTCGTCCGCGCCGCCCGCGCCGTCGGTCTCGTGGTACGGCGCCATGGCTCGCGGTGCGCTGGTGTCTGGTGTCGCCTTCGGAGCAGATCGATCGATGCACGTCACGCGTCCGAAGATAGTTCCGCCGCTAAATCGGAGCGCACAACTGAAAACGATGAGCTCCGTGGCGTCGTTCCGGGGCGGCGGCGGCGGCGACGACTTCGGCGCCTTGAGCAGCGGCTACGACGGCGGCGGAGGCGGCGTGCACGTCCCGGTGTCGGCAGCGGACGATGTGGACCCGAGTCTCGGTACGATCTTCGAGTATCTGCGAGAATGGTGCTCGTCCTCATCTCGGACCTGTCGCGATGTGCTACGCAGCCGGCGGCTTCCGAGTGATCTACGACCGAGAGACACCGTTCGAGCTCCGGATCCAGGTTCGTACCCGCCGTCCGCTTGACACCACTGAGTCGCTCCACTCTCATCGGATGCGTGTGAACAGGACGCAGACAACACTCCGCAGCAGGTGGGCACGCTCGAGGCGATCAAGGTGAAGATCCTGCTCCTCGGCGACGACGCCGACGTCCACGCCGTCAAGGTCGAGCTCTCGACCGAGAGCGACCTCTTCTTCCTCTACGCGCACACGTGCGACCACGAGGCGTTCCAGGTGATGCAGGAGCAGCAGAAGCTCATGATCGACTTCGCCGACTACGCGAACGTGCTCATCCGCATGCTCAACAACTGCATCAAGGAGCCGCACAACCACCTCGCGGTCTACCTCATGCAGGCGGACGGCCGCGCGCGGCTCGACTTCATCCAGAACATGGAGTACAAGTTCGTCGAGCTGCTCTCGGTCGACTTCATGCGCGTGAGTGAGGACGCGATCCGGCAGCACATCAGCTTCCGCTACAACTCGATGAAGTCCCGCCTTCAAGTGCTGCAGACGCGACTCCATGTACGGGGTGTCTCGAGTCTCCCGGACCAGAGGCGTGACGTACACACTCTCATACACAACATCTCTCGTCGCGCCTGCAGGAGGTCAGCAGCATCGTCAAGACCAAGAACCCGTCGCTGCTGCTCCAGGTGCGATCTCCGTCTCCCCTAGCGCCTCTGTAACTCTTCGCGGAGCTGAGCGTGCCGCCCGCCCGATCTCTTGTGCTTCTTCTGCCCTCGTCCAGCTCCAGAAGACCGGTCCATCGAGCGGCTCGAAGAGCCGATACCTCACGCACTGAGAGCACTCGAGCGCTCGCTGCTGCTTCCTCCGACGATCTCACTTCGTGTATTAGGATCACAACTGCTTGGCTGCTACTTCACGGGTATCTCTGAGTGTCGCCGACGTGCTCCGCGGATCGCAAGCTTCCTGCCTACTGGTCTCGCCGCTTCTTCATCGCCGACTCGCCTTCGGACTTGTCGCTCCGCTTCTTCTCCGGCTTCACGCCCGCGCCGTCCTTCGGGTTGATCTCTTCCACCGACCCCTGTCTGCTAGCTAGCGGACTCGCGCCGCCACCGCCGCCGCGAGCGCTGCCGCCCACTCCCGACGCATTCGCGCCGCTGTTCTTGTTCGCGCCGTTCAGGATCTGCTTCGCCTGCTCTCGCCGGAGCTTCTTCGTCTGGTACTCGTGCGACGGCGGGAGGTTGAGGATGTGCGGGAGGCTCTCCGGGTCGCTCGGTGCGTACGGGCGAGACTGGAAGTAGGTCGAGTTGAGGCAGTCGGCGGCTGTCAGGCGCTGCTCCGGGTCCATCACCAGCAGCGCCATGATCAGCTCGAGCGCTCCCTTCGGCAGGATCCGCTTGCGCGCGCTCGTCTCGCGCAGCAAGTAGCTCTTGAGCTGGTTCTGCTTGGCCTTCTCCGGCACGAATTTGCTGCTCAGCGGCAGGAACTTGTAGTCCGGCCACGTCTCCGTCGTCGGCGTGCCGCAGATGTCGAAGATCTTGGTGATCTGCTCGAGCTCCGTCTTGCCCTGGAAGATCGGGTGGCCGATGTACAGCTCCGCGAACACGCACCCGATGCTCCACATGTCGATGCTCGCGTCGTAGCTCGTCGCGCCGAGCAGGAGCTCTGGCGGGCGGTACCACAGCGTCACGACCTTGTTCGTGAACAACTGGTCGCCGCGGATCGAGCGCGCGAGCCCGAAGTCCGCCACTTTCAGTAAGTGCGACTTCGTCATCAGTAGGTTCGAGCACTTGATGTCTCGGTGCACGATGTCCAGCGCGTGCATGTGGCGCATGACCTCGAGCAGCTGGTGCATGATGCTCTTGATCTCAATGTCCGAGAACCTGCCACCGCCCCGACCGGCCGTCGTCAGCCGCTTGCACCCGCCAGAGACAACGAGCAACTCAAGCTCAAGCCGACGTACGGGTGCTGGCGGTCGATGAGCCCCGTGAGGTCGTGCTCGACGTACTCAAGTACGAGGTAGATCGACCCCTGGCAGTAGTCCAGCGCCTCCTCCTTGTCCGTGAACTCCGCTGCAGATCAGTATGTCGGTCAGCGCCTGCCGCCCTCCTCTCAGTCTGCAGGCGAAATCTGCGCCAATGCACCGTCGTCGTCGTCATTCTCCGCGGACACGACGACCTCCTTGAGCTCCAGGATGTTGCGGTGGTTGAGGCACTTGAGCACTTTGATCTCGCGGATCGTCGTCACCGGCAGCTACGTGAACGCGTCAGAGCGCGACTCTCCCCCACCATACCCGACAACCCAACGGCGCCATGTAGAACCCATCATATCGCATGCGCACGTACGCCCTGTACTTCATTGAGGCTGCGGATCTTCTTGATCGCCACGACCTCGTCCGTCTGCTTGTTCTTCGCCATGTACACTTGCCTGCGAGTCGCCACGCACGCGCGTCATTCGGCGCTCGCTCCTTTCGCTACAAGAGCAGCCGCAGTAGTGGAAAACACGCACCCGTAGGTGCCCGCGCCGATGCACTCGAGCTTTTCGTATGCGTCGACGCCGCGCGTGCCCCACTGGTGCTTCGGCAGGTGCAGGCTCATCGCGGCGGCGGTGTGGAGGCGGCCGGAACCAGCGCTCAATGTCCCGCCGTTTTGAAAAGTGAGGATTTGGAGTGCAAAATCAAAAAGCACATTTGTGCGTGTATACTCGAATTTTGTAGAGAAAAATCTAATCATGTAGTGACAAAATCAAAGGAATACAATGCCGATCAATCACCGTCGATTCGACCTCTATCAGCGATTCGGCGGCAATGAGCCTCCTGCGGCGCGCGATCGCGTCCGTCGAGGCGGCGGTGCTCACGTCCAAGCAGTGTGCGTATGCGTCATAGCGGTGATGTGGTGCAGACCCACCTCGCTTACGTCACTACCTGACTCTCACCTGCAGCGCTGGGCATGCCGCTGCGCCTGACGCCGGAGAAGGAGATGTTCGTGTTCGACGCCCGCGGCGCCACGCGCGACTGGATCGCGTCCAGCGACCGCAGCATCGGCGGTGCGCCCATGTGTGTATGTGTGTGTGCAACGAGCGATGTGTGACGAACGGATCGCCAGGTCTCTCGGAGTGCAAGTGGGGCTTCTACAGCGGGGATGCAGGAGGCGGCGGCGGCGACGACGACAAGGCGGACAACAAGCGCGGCGTCATCACGACCGTCAACCAGGACGACGGCGTGCCCAGCGGTGCGTCACACTGGGTGGGCGCGTCATGGTGCAGGTGTGGGCGGTGCTGACAGCAGGAGGTGCAGCGGTGTTCCGCGGCAGGCTGAGCATGGCGTGCCAGCCGACGGAGGCCGGGATCGTCCGTAGCGGCTACTGCGCCGTGCGCGCGTCGCTGCCGACGGGGATAATGCTACACGGATACGAGGGGATCACTATGCGTGTCATGACGGATGGACGGGAGTGTGTAGCCGTCGAAGGGGGAGATGATGCAGCCGCGCCACGGGATCGTACGCGATGCTCACCGCGCCTCTGCGGATCGCTGTCACTCTTGCGTGCGTCTCTAGGTACCGCATGAACGCGCAGATGGACAGCTGGAATCCGCTGAACCTATACATGGTGCGTGACTGGCGCCACAAGTAAGCAACGAGCGAGCTGCGTGGTGACGATGACGACGACTGTGTGTGTGTGGCGCAGGGCTTCATCCGGACGCCTGCGAACGAGTGGGTGGACATCGAGGTGCGTGCTTCGCCTGCAGCGTTCGCGGACGCGCTGGCGCTGACTCTGGAGTGCGCGTCCCGTAGTTGCCGTTCCACCACTTCATGCTCACGTCGAAGGGCTACTACAAGTTCAACGACAGCACCGCGCTGGACCCGTCCAAGCTCCGGAGTGTACGCCACGTTGCTCGTTGCGATCTGCGACTTGTACCATCCGCTGGGCTGCTGACCCGAGCAATCTCGTGGGTGCAGGTTGGCTTCGCGATCGCCGACCAGAAGGAGGGCGACTTCGAGCTGCGTGTCCAGTGGATCAAGGCGGTGGCACAGCTGGAGAAACCCGGCAGGCGCCGCGACGACGACGACGACGACGACGACGACTACCTGTGCGTGGGTCTCTGGCACTTCTCCTCCTCCGCCACCGCAGCAGCTTCTGACCTGCGTGTGTGGATGCTCCGCCAGCGACGACGCGTCGTCCGGCAAGCCGGGCTTCCGGAAGCCGCAGGACCTGGCGATCTAGCGCGACTCGCAGTCCGCACCGCGGCGCCGCGCCTCAGTAGACACACGAACCATTCGAATGACGCGGCGGCGCTTCTCTCCTTCGCTCTATGCAGTTAAGGGATGCGGCTCAGACCTCGTCCTCGCGCAGGAGCATGTTCGGGATGCCGTCGATGACGGGGAACTCGCGACCCGACTCGGGACACACGAGCTTCCCCTTCTTCACGTGCACCTCGAGCAGTGCGTGGTGCACTGCGCGCAGCAGTTGCTCGTCGGCGTCCTCGGGCGACGGCGCGCTCTCGGGCAGCGCGTCGCCCACGCACAGGTTGCGCGCGCCGGCGACGAACGCGCTCCAGTCGATCTTGCGCAGCATCTTGCGCACGAAGTCCGGCTCGAAGGCGCACGCGACGACCTCGAGCTCCTCGGCCTCGATGCGCAGCGGGAAGCCGTTCGCCACGCCCTTCTTGTTGCAGATGAGCATGTTGTGCGTGATGAGGCGCATGGTGGTGGCGGTGGTGGCGGCGGCGGCGATGGCTGTGGTGGTGGATGTCTGGTGCTCGTGCTTGGAGCTCCTCGATGTTATCTGTTGTGGTAGGAACGAATTCGTACTTAGTAGGAAATGTGAAGGCAGATGTCGTGCACGATGCAGGACACTCATGGCGAGTGCGGAGGCTGCAAGAAGCGGCGTCGCGAACTGGACGAACTCCGAGCCAACGACCTTCGCATGTCGATACTGGACTACGGTTCACGTGCACAAGTCTGGTGAAGTCGATCATTCATCCACTCGGGGGAATCTCGAAGACTTGGTCGCGGTCACTACTGTCGATGGCCGAGCACCATCTCTACATCAGCAAGGAACGCCACAGCAGCCACCGCAGCGAGCCTCGAAACGATCTTCAGAGATCAGCACAGAAACTCGATGTGGTCATCACCAGCACCATCGGCGCTCGGTGCTTCTTGCGTTCCATTTCTAAATAACATGTGCGGACTGCCGCGCGGTGGCGAGTTGGTCGTAGATGCGCTCGCAGTCGACACTCCCATCTTCATAGGTGAGTGAGTGTGTGTGTGTGTGT
>JAASFS010000257.1:0-24319 GCA_023333865.1 Globisporangium perplexum | reverse complement strand
TCAGCTCGAACAATCTCAGCTCTCAGCTCGAACGCTCTCAGCTCGAACGCTCTCAGATGACAATCATGATGTCCATTCAGAAAGTGAATCCACTTTTCTGTCCTCTGATTGGTGGAACCGAAATGTCCTAAAGTAGGGTAGGGTGACTGGAATTGTGGGTCCGTCCATCCTCTCGACATTCTTCATACAAACTTCAAGATCTCACTGCTCTATCCGATTGGTTTGTATCGCCTATATCATTCAACTCGCTTTCTTCACTAGCGAACACAAGGCGAGGGAGAGCAAGCAAGGCCGAGGTCGAGGAAGAAGCACCCGCCCTCGTTCATTCGCTCGCTCGCCGTCACCACACCGTCACCACAGCAGCTCAAGCGACTCCGAGAGACCGACCGTCACATGGGTGCGTCCGTCGGTCTCCTTGCTGCGCGCGACCGGCAGGCAGCCACCAAACTGACTCGTGCTCGTGCGTCTACTCGCTCGCTCGTGCCTCCCACCACCAGTGGTGGACTTGTGAGTATGCGGTGCTCTCCTAACGCTCAGAGAGAGAGAGAGCGAGTGCGAGCGATCGCCTGATATGCGCGAGATGCTGAAACTGCGACTGTGGTTGTCGTGGCCGACGCGAGCAGCAAGCGCGGACGCGAAGGCGCGGCGCTCGACCTCCCGGCGGCCGACGCGCCGGCGTTCGAGAAGCCACGCGACGCGCAGCGCGTGCGCACCGAGAGCGGCGCCGTGAGCAAGCGCTGGACGCCCGAGCAGGACGAGGCGCTGCGCCAGGCGGTGAGCGAGCTCGGGCAGCGCAACTGGATGGTGCGTCGACACGCCGTGGGGTGGGGGGTTCGATAGGTGCGCGATGGGTGACGCGAGCTCACGAGTGCCGCAGGCGGTGGCGGAGCGCGTGCCCGGCCGCGACAACGCGCAGTGTCTGCAGCGCTGGAACAAGGTGCTCAAGCCGGGGCTCGTCAAGGGCCCGTGGTCCGTCGACGAGGACAACCTGCTCATGGAGACGATGCTCAAGGGCTACGACTCGTGGCGCGAGGTGGCGGGGCATATCCCCGGACGCACGTGCGTGCGACGCAGCAGCTAGCGGTGACGCGCTCGGTGGGTGGCGTGACGCGACCCCACGTCTGACGCAACGTGACGATGTGCGCAGGGCGAAGCAGTGCCGCGAGCGCTGGCGGAACCGCCTGGACCCGAACATCAACAAGGCGTACGTGGCGCTGGCGCTGGGCTGGACGCGGCTCTCGACTGACTGACTGGAGCCGCTACCGGCTGTGCGCTGGCGCAGACCGTTCACGGAGAACGAGGACACCATCATCCAGCAGGCGTACGAGAAGCTCGGGAACCGTTGGACGCAGATCGCGGAGCTCCTGCCGGTCGGTCGCGTGTGCTGCTGCTGGCGGCAGCGGGCGTCGCTCGCCAGACTGACGTTCTCCCCTCGTGGTGACGCGCTGCAGGGCCGGACGGAGGACTCGGTGAAGCTGCGCTGGAAGACGCTCAACCCGAACCAGCGCACGTACACGAAGCTCGGGCGTCCGCGGCTGCTGCCGACGGACCAGATTGACCACCCAGAGCTCGGCTTCAGCCCGAGCGCCGGTGCGTACCTGAGCAGCAGCGACGCAATCAGCGGCGGCGGCGGCGCGTACCCGGCGGCGCCGACGCCCCCGGGCTCGTCCGAGTCGGCGAGCACGAACCAGTTCGTCGACGACGACGTCACGGCGTTCGACGTCAAGGCGGAAGGGCTAAGCGTCCCGGGCGACGCGCTCCCGGAGCCGATCCTGCGCCGCGCCGACTCGGACGAGGAGATGAGCTCGGAGGACATCGTGATCTTCAAGGCGTTCCTGCGCGGGCAGTCGAGCGGCTCGATGAAGCTCGACGGCAGCTTCCGCAACCTGCTCGCGGAGGTGCCGGAGACCGTGGCGAAGAACTACCCGAGCCTGAGCCTCGCGGGCCTCGGCGGCGGCGCGTCGGCGCGGAGTCTGCAGCGCGGCTCGAGCATCTCGTGGGCACCGATCGAGGCCACGGGCGAGGCGCCGCGGCCGCGCAACAAGCAGCTTGTGACGATGATGAGCCTCGGCAGCGTGCGCAGCGCGAGTCTCCGGTCGCTCACGGAGCACGACCCATACTTCGGGGACGACCTGAACCGGCAGCTAAGCGGCATGTCGCTCATCGAGGGACTCGCGGGCGACGGCGACGACGGCGATGGCGAGGAGAACCAGAACCAGGGCGAGGCGGCGGACGTGGCGACGGCCGGCGGCGTACGCGCGCGCGGCGAGTTCATATCCAAGATGGACAGCTTCGAGGAGGCGCAGCTACTCGCCGAGACGATGCTGCCGCCCGTGGAGCTGGCGAAGCAATCGTTCACGGAGCAGCTCAACGGTGCGAGTGCGGCGACAACGGCGGGTGGCGCGCAGCAGATCAACGAGGAGCTCCTGCACGAGTTCCTGCAGTTCCCGGACGGCACCGGCGGCACCGATGTGAGCGCGAGCGGCCCGGGCAGCCTCGCGACCACCGTCTCGGTGCAGGACTTCTACAACGGCGACGTGGCGCTCGACCTGCTCTCGTCCGCGGACCGGTTCGAGATCTAGTAGCAGTAGTGTAGCGTAGCAGGCGATCGCACGCTCTTCTCGTGCGTGAACGGGTTGTATCTCCATCTCTCTCTTTCACCCACTCTCCATCTCTCTCTTTCACCCGCTCTCCCTACTTCGCTCATCTCACAAGTTGAAAATCTGAATTTGAGCTGATGGCGCTCACGGCGAGCTCCCCGACGTGGCGGCCGCTGCTGCTGGCGGCGCCGGACGACAGCGCCGCGCCGGCGCCGCGCTCGGGCCACGCGACGGCGCTGCTGGCGCCGAGCGCCAGCGTGCTGCTCTTCGGCGGCTCGAATGGCTCCACGTTCTTCAGCGACTGCTACGTGCTCGAGCCGGCGGGTTTCGCGGCGCGCGGCTCGCAGAGCTCCTCGCAGAGCTCGCAGATCCCCGAGGCGGCGCCGCTCTCGCTCGAGCTCAGCGCCATCGGTGACCTCGCGGGGCTCTCGCAGTCCTCGAGCGCGTGCAGCCAGGATGGCGGCGGCGACGCGCCGCCCGAGCTCGCGTGGAGGCGCCTCGTGGTCGCGTACGCGCCGTCGCACCCGGCGGTGGCAACGGTGGTGGCGGCGGCGGCGTCGAGCAGCCAGGAGGACGACGAGCTGCCGCACATCGGCGACGGCCGCGACTACCACTCGATGCACTACGTGCCGGCGCCGCGCGACGAGGAGCTGCGCGCCGGGCTGCGCGTGCTCGTGGTCGGCAACATCCTCGTGTCCACGGAGAACGACCCGAAGCGCTTCGAGATGGAGGAGCTGCGCATCGAGGAGCTGCGCGTGCGGCAGCCGCAGCTCGAGGCGCAGTGGCAACCGCGCCGCTTCGGCGGCGCCTGGAAGCCGCGCGCGCGGCAGGCGCACAGCAGCGTGGTGCGTGTGGGGATTCATATCTCGTGGCTCGAATCTTGTGGCTCGTGGCTCGTATCTTGTGGCTCGACCTGGAAGGAGTCGCTCACACTCTGCTCGTGGTGGCGTGTGCGCACCTCCAGCTCATCGGCGAGCGGCTCTACTGCTTCGGCGGCAAGAACGCCGCGACCACCGCGTTCTACAACGACATGTTCTACTTCGACGTGCGGCGGAACGAGTGGGCGAGCCCGCCAACAACCGGGAGCTTCCCAGCGCCGCGCGCGTACGCAAGCATGGCCGCCGTGCGCGACCGAATCTTCATGTACGGCGGCTACGACGGCCGCCAGCAGTTCGGCGGGCTCTACGTCTACAGCGTGCCGCAGAGCCGCTGGGACAAGGTCGCGGCCGTGGGTGAAAAGCCCACGGCGCGCATGAACCACTCGCTGACGTTCGTGGCGCCGAGTCACCTCATCATGTTCGGCGGTCGCGAACACTCGCGGCGCCAGAACGACGTCTCGCTCTTCGACCTGGCGACCGAGTCGTGGAAGCAGCTCAGTCCGGACAGCAGCGCGCAGGGGCGAGTGGTGCTCCGCCGCGGCAACAGCAGCAGTCGGCAAAGTAGCCCGCCGGCCGCCGCGAGCAACTCGCCGATGGGGCGGACCGCGCACACAGCGATGCACTTTGACTCGCGCGCGACGACCGAGCGCCTGCTGATCTTCGGCGGCTATGGTGGCTCGCACAGGTGGCTCAACGACCTCCAGCTGCTCACGATCCCTGCGAGCGTCTTCCAGATGAACGTGACACCGGAAGAGGTCGACACGGACGAGTCTGTGACGGCGCCGGGAGACTGCCCGCCGTCGCGTACGATGCTCGAGCGATGCTGGTGCAGAGAGAGAGAGAGGGATGGAGAGACTCACGCGCTTGTTGCTTGTGTGGCTCTGCTTATGTGGCTGCAGAGCTGGGACTCTCGCTGGCGTGGCCCAGAGACGAGGAACCGCGCTCTCAGTCGGCGCCAGCGCTGCTCTCGGCGCCACAGCCGCGTCCGTCGTCTCGCTCCGAGAACCCGTCGGTGCTGAGCGACATCACGAACCAGGCGGCGCTGTCCGCCACGACGCCAGCAGCGACGGCGGCTGCGGCATCTGGGAAACGGTCACTGAAGCCCACGACAGGCGAGCGACGCGCGCGTTGGCTTGCTGCTTGCGCTGTCGCCCGACTGACTGACGCCCGCGTGCGTGCGGTTCTCCAGATGCGCGCGCCTCCAGCCAGCTCGCGTCACAGCAGTCGTCCACGCGCGAGCTCAAGAAGCGCAAGCGCCACGGCGACTCGCAGGACGCGCCGAGCAGCGGCGAGACACTGTCGTCTCAGATCGGCACGCAGACGGCGCTCATCCAGCTCCTGCAGCACAACGAGCGGCACGAGAAGGTGCGTTGAGCGCGTCGCCAGTGCAGCGTGACGAGCGTAGCGAGTGTCGTCGAGATGCATGCGACGCTGACTGATGCGTTCTGTGTTGGAGCTAGGGGATCTCGAGGATCCTCGCGCTCCTGACGCAAGAGCAGATGCCGAGTGGGCCGGAGGACTACGGGCGAGTGCTGCTGCTCAAGCAGGTGGAGAAGCTCGAGGGGCGGCTCCGCACCGCTGACGAGCGAGTCGTGACGCTCGAGCGCAAGCTCGAGCTGAGCGACAAGGAGAAGAACGAGGCGAAGCAGCAGCTGGTGGCGGCCGACACGGAGCTCTTCGTGCTCCGAAGGACGCAGGCGGGCGTCCCGGCCATCAAGAAGGCGGTGCGGCCGCGTCGCTGGTGGTGCTGCTGTTCTTGCTGCTGCTGGTGCTGACGGACTCGCACGCGCGCTGCGTGCGAGCGTCCAGATCATCGCCGCGATCGACCAGACGAACGACTACCACGCCAAGGCGACGAACCTCATCGAGGACCGCCTCTCAAAGCTGCACAACGCGGTGGACGAGATGCGGCACAGCTCGGGCGAGCGCACCGAGACGGACGACTCGCCGCAGAAGAAGGACAGGTGCGTGTGCATGCGTGTGCATGTGTGTGTGCATGTGTGTGAGTATGTGTGTGTACAAGCTTGGAGGTCGCGGCGCCATGCTCTCTCCTCTCGAGGTGAGGGCAGCGAGGTGCCGTCGCTCGAGACGCCGCGCAGCACCTCGCGCGGCGCCGCCAACGGAACGCACGCGTTCATCTCCGCACAGCAACCTCCGCCTATCTCCTGATGACCTCGCTGGCGCAGTACTCCCGCCGAGGACAGATACGGATAGGACACGCCTTGTGGACTCTCGTGTGGGCTCGTGTGTGAACTCTCGCGTCTGACACCGCTGCCTCAGCATGTTCCCGGACTCGCGGAGCGACTCGTCTCCACCGCACTTGTACCCGGAGCGCGTCGTGCTCAACCTCGAGGAGCGCTTGCGGTCGGCGCTGGCGGCGAACGAAGACATGGCGGACAAGGTTCGTTGAGGAGCAGCGTCGTGAGGTTCAGGAGCGCGCCTCCCTCACACCCTCCCTTCGCTGCCGCTCGCAGATGCAGGAGATGGAGGCGCGGCTGAAGCGCGCGGAGGCGCACTCGGAGCAGATCCGGCAGCTCTCGGTCGCGTGGATGCACGAGAGCTCCTGAGGGCGGGCGGGTGTGAAGCAGAGGGTGGTGAGATGTTCTTGTCGAGATGGTATGGTACGAGTACGCGTGTGTCTCCAGCGTCCGTCGCCCGCTCGTCACACTGCGCGCGGGAAGCTGAGCTCGCCGAGGATGTTGCTCACCGGCCCCGCGGCGCCGTCCTGCGACGCGAACGACTCGAGCAGGTTCGAGAGCAGGTTGAAGTCGAGGTCGAGTGGCTTGTCCGCCGCGATCTCGTCGTCGAGCTCGTCGTCGTCGAGCTCGTCATCGTTCTTTCCGGCGGCGTCGGCGTCGATGCCGAGCCGCGCGAAGCTCGCGGCCATGTGCGACGTCGAGAGCTCCGCGTCCATCTCCGCCATCGCGGCTTCCATCCGTGCATCGACCTCGTCACCGCTCGCGTCGTCATCGTCACCACCGCTCGCGTCATCGCCATCGTCGTCGCTGTCGTCGTCATCTTCGTAGAAGTAGTCGCCGCCGTCCGAGAAGCGTGGTTCGCGCTGCGCGCCGCTGCCGCCGTCTCCACCCAGGATCTCGAGGAACGCGCTCACGTCGAACTGGATCGGCGCGTGACCCTCGACGCCGTCGATACCCGAGATGCCGCCGAGGAAGCTGTTGAACATCGTCGCGATGCTCTCAAGCTCCTCGGCGCCGCCCTCCGCGTCGCCACCACCAGACGTCCCCGTTGCCGCCGCCGCGTGCCGCAGCTTCTCCTCCAAGCTCTCGGGCTCCATGTGCAGCCACGCGTCGTCGTCGTTCTCACGCAGCTCGTCTCCTTCCTCCGCTGCGCTCGGTGTCTGCAGCGCCGCGTCGATCGTGCGGCGCCAGGACGCGCCGAACTGGTCGGCACCGTCCGCCGCGTACAGCAGCTCGAGCCCGCACGCGAGCTTCATGCCGAGCTCGGCCGCGAGCGCCGCCGGGTCGCAGCTCTCCGCGTCGCCAAGCGCCTCGCGGTACGCGCTTGCGCCACGGAACGGTGCCGGCGCGAAGAACTGCTGCTGCTTGAGCTGCGCGAACATGCAGCGTGAGAACGTGACCATGCGCTCGACCGGAACCGCCGGGGCCGCCGGCGAGAACGTGGCCATGCGCGCGCACACGGACGCGGCGAGCGGGGGCTCGCGGTAGTAGAACGCCGCCACGGCCTCGCCTAGTACCGCGGGGTGCTGCGCCAGCACGTGCGCGGCGTGCGCCGGCAGCAGGCAGCGCACGCGGTGGCGGTTCTCCCGCATGAAGCCCGGGACCTCGTCCAGCTTGCTCGCCAGCGCGCGCTGCATGGCGCCGCTCGCGCGCGTCTGAGCCGGGGTATCAAGCGCCGCGTGCAGACAGCGCAACGTTGTGTCGCTCTCCAGGTCACCGCCGTGCGTCTTGCACTGCCACCGCCGCTGCGCTGCTACGTCTGCTGCTTGCTCCGGGACGACGCTCGGCGGCACGAGGTGCAGCTCCCCGGCGCGCAGCAGCACGCGGCCGCCGCAGTTCTCCGGGTGGGCCCACTCCGGCAGCGCGTCAGCGCACTCGATGAGCAGGAACTCGCCGTCAGTGTCGCGCGTGCGCATGAGCGCGCTCGGGAAGTCGCGCGAGAGCTCCGCCAGTAGCGCCACGACCACCCACTCGTCGCGGATCTCGTCGCCCACGCGCGTCTCGCCGCGCAGACAGTAGCGCCGCAGTGAACTGCGAGCCGCCGGTGCGTGATCCGGCGCGTGGTCCGGCGCGTGGTCCGGCGCGAAGCGCACGGGCGGCGCGAGGTGGAAGCGCTGCCGCTGCCACACGAAGTCGCGCGTGAAGGCGGTGGCGCGCGCCAACAGCTGCTCGCGGAGCTGCGTCACGACGCGCAGGTCGGCGGCGTCAGCGTCGTCAGCACCGGTGCTGACAGACGCGGTGCTTGCGTCGTCACGCGCGAAGAAGAGCTCGTAGGTGATGACGTTCTCGTCCGCAGTGGTCACCGCCGGGAAGAGCATCGTGTTCCGCGTCAAGAGCTTGGTTGACCAGCAAAATGCTCGAGTAGAAAAGCGAGGTCGAGGCTGTCCTATTCGATCTAGGTTAATGTATGTAAAAGTCGAACATACCACTGGGGATGTCGAATCGATGCGTCAGTCGCGGATTTGATCATCGAGCACCATCGAAGCGACGATGGACGAGCCGCTGAGCGCGCGCGAGGAGGTGCGTGCGCGTGTGGGCGGCAGGGTGTGCGCGGAAGACGCCTCTGCGGTCTGACAGCTGGTGTGTGCGCGCGCAGGTGTGCATCGTGGACGAGGCCAACAACGTTGTGGGGAAGGCGGATCGCGCAGTGATGGTGCGTCGCTCTCTCTCTCTCCTTCCTGCCTCTCACATCTGCCGCTCACGTGCGGCGGCTCCGTCTCCGCCACGCAGCGCGCGTTCAACCTGCCGCACCGCGCGTCGTACATCGTCGTGAAGAACTCGAGGTAGGTGACCATCGCGCTCTGCTGCTCTACCAGCAGAAGCTCAACCGCTCTCGCGTGCGTCAGCGGCAAGTTCCTCGTGCAGCGGCGCACGATGCGCAAGGACTACTGCCCGGGGATGCTGGACCCGATGGCGGGCGGCGTCGTGCAGTTCGGCGAGTCCTTCGAGGCCAACGCGGCGCGCGAGGTGCACGAGGAGATGGGCGTGGCGGGCGTGCCGCTCGCGCGCGTCGACGCCTTCTACTACGCGGACGCGCGCAGCCGCGTGTGGGGCGAGACGTTCGTGTGCATCTTCGACGGGCCGCTCGTGCTGCAGGCAGAGGAGGTGGACGAGGTGCTCGAGATGACGGCGGACGAGATCCTCGCGCGCCGCGCCGAGTTCACACCCGACGGCATCTTCGCCTTCGAGCGCTTCCTGCAGCAGCAGGCGACGGCGTGACGCGCCAGCGAGAGCGAGTCGGCTCCTAGGAACGCTGCCTTGCTTACGAGCTCTTCGCCTTGTGTGCTGCGCTGCTCCCTCCTAAGAACGAGTCCATGCCGTGGTGGCCGCCGGCGACGCCGATGAGCGCGTCGCTGAGCGCCACGGGCAGCAGCCGCGCGACCGCCGGTGCCCACGGCAGCAGCCACCCGCGCCAGCCGCGCGCACACACGAGCAGCTGCTGGCGGCCGCTGCCGACCGCGTCGAGCACGCAGTCGACCACCTCCTGCTCGTCCAGGAACGGCGCGAGCCAGCGCGCGAGGCGCATGCGCCAGCCGGCGCCTTCGAAGGCGCCGGCGAACATGCCGGTGGCCACGGCGCTCGGGCACACGAGCAGCGTGCGCACGTGCGTGACGCGGTCGCGCTGGAGCTCCAAGCGCACTGGAGAGAGAGCGAGTGAGTGCGTACGCTTCAGCAACGAGAGAAACAGGGAGCAGCCACGCACGGGACTCGTGGAAGGCGTTGACCGCCGCCTTGCTCGCGCAGTAGTCGCTCAGCCCCGCGGAGCCCACGAGCCCCATCTGCCCCGCGTGACGCGCGCTCGTCAGTCGCTCGCTCACGCGCTCGCTCGCCCACCAGCGGCCGGCAGGCAACGCACGCACCATGGAGGAGACGGTGATGATGAGCGACTCGCGCGACGCGTCCGCCAGCATGGCCGGCAGCACGGCGCGCGTGGTCCAGAAGTGCGCGAGCGCGTTGACCGCGAACGTACGGCGCACGACCGCCGGCGGCAGCGCGAGCAGCGAGCGGCCCGCGACCACGCCGGCGTTGTTCACGAGCACGTCCACGCGCCGCCCGAGCTGCTGCTGCGCGCGCGCCACGCACGCGGCCACGGCGCTGAGTGCGTGTGCATGTGTGCATGTGTGCATGTGTGTGTGTGTGTGTGTGTGTGTGTGGGCACGTCCCTCGCCGGTGAGTCGCAGCGTCCACCTCTCCCTGCTTCTCCATCATCTGCTACACACGCACCTCTCGTCCGAGACGTCACACGCCGCCACCAGCACGCGCGGCCCGCGCAGCGACTCGAGCGCCAGCGCGTCGACGTCGAGCAGTACGAGCGTGGCGAGCGGCGCGCGGTCGCGGATCGTGGCGGCCAGGCGGCGTCCGAGCCCGTGGCTCGCGCCTGTGATCAGCACCACGCGGCCGTCGAGCGAGAACGCGGCGGCGCGGCGGCGGCGGCCACGAGCGCAGCTCGCGAGCAGTAGGAAGAGGAAGAGGAGCGCGGCGGCGAGCAGCATGCGTTCGCCCTTGAAGCTCGTGTGTGTGTGGGGGGGGAGGACGCTGTGGACGAACCAAGCGCTCGCGTGACGCGCCTTCGACTGACGAGGGCGACGGTGACGACGGCCGGAATGGCCAAACCGCGTTACTCACCGCCGGCCGGACAGCTTGTGGTTGGCGGTCATGCTCGCGCTCGTGTGCGTGTTGGGGGCTGGCAGGCAGTCACGAGAGTAGCGAGCGCCTCTGAGAAGGCAGGAGGAACTCAGACTCGCACTGGCGCTCCATGTGACGAGGTGGTGGCGCTCGCGCTCGCACGCTCCGGGCGATTTGCGCCTCTGCGGGACGCCTTGTGGAGGATCTGCAGCTGCTGCTGCTGCTGCTGCTGCTGCATGTCGTGGAGGCAGGCAGGCAGGCAGGCAGGTCGAGCAGCGGCTGCAGGTCGGGTGATATGACGACCGCGGTTCGTGCTTGCTCCCGTTCCTATGACAGGCGTCTGAGGACGACGCTCAAGTCTCCAGGCTTGTTCTTGAGAAGAGAGAGAGAGAGAGAGAGAGCAGCAGCAGCGCGTGTGGCGCATGTGTCGCCGCCGCCCCCGAACGACGCGCCACATGACCGCGCACGCCACCCGCACGCGCACGTTGCGGCGGATCCGTGCTCGCCGCCGCCTCTACACTACGGCGGTCGTTAGCAACACGTGGTGGTTGCTGCTTGCTGCTGCATGCAAAGCGCGACCGACAGGCTCCGAGTTGACCTGAGCTCGCCCGCCTCGCCACGCCAAGCGAATCAGAGCACCGGCGGCGGCTGGCGGCATCTTCGGCATCTGTGAACGGCGGATCCCAGACGGTGTTGCGAGAGCAATGCAAGGCAAGCAAGCAAGCCGCTGTCGCCTTCGCCTTCGCCTTCGCCTTCGCGAGCATCGTGGAGAGCCTGGAGCAGCAGGCGGAACGAGGGCGGAAGACGAGAGCGTTTGCCAGGCAGCTGGCGGGCCATGCAACCGAGTCAGGTGGTCAAGTCCGTCGGCGGCGGCGGTGGTTCGCTTCGCGGTGCCACTCTGGCCGCTGCTCGCCGCACCATATGCGACTGGCGTCCTTGTCGACCTTGTCGACCTCGTGCCGCCGTCCTCGTGCCTTTTCACGACACACCGGCGGCGGCGAAGCCACCTCCCTCATCCTCCGGCTGACCGACTCTCTCGCCGAACCCCACAAGCAAGCACGTCGGCGGCCAAAAGACGACCGGGGCAAGCAAGCAGCACACACACTTGCTGCTGCACGTGCCAACCGAGAGAGCAGCGCACTTCCGCTTTCGCGACCGCCAGGTCGATCGCGATCTCGACACCTCCGCCAACCCACACTGGCTTTGTCTTCGAGGCGCTCTTCGTCTGTGGACGAGCTGCGAGTCGAGTCGACACTCCCGGGTCACGCACACACAGACACACACACACACAAAGCTCGACGTCGTGCCACGGTCTCGTCCGTACACGCCAAGAGATCAAGAGAACCGACTTCTGTGCCTTCCCGATCGATCGGCGATCGGCCACCGGTTGTCCGTCCACAGCCTTCGGCTACGATCGAGACCCGGACGCTAATCAGGTCTTCCTGAAGCACACGCACAGCGCCGCACCTGCTCTTGCGCGCCGCCGCAGATTCCACCACCGCCACCTCAGAAGACGCGACTCGAGCTCGACTCGGCCGAGAGAGACAGCAGCGGATGGTGGTCCTCTCGCCTTCCCCCGGCCCGTCCGCCTCCCCTTCGTCTACGACTCCCGGTCGCCGCCGCAGCAGCAGCAACAACAACAACGATCCCATCGGCCTCCTCCTCCTTCACCGCAGTCGCAGCCGCAGTCTCAGTCTCGAATCCGCCGCCTCGGAGATGCACCACCCGCCGCCCCGCTCGTCTCTCGCCATGCTGAGCAGCTCCGCCGCCGCTGCTGCTGCCGCCGCTGTGGGCTGCGGCTCGCCGTCGGCCGCCGCCTTCGGCCCGCTGGCCGCCGACGAGGCTCACCGCTGCCGCTACAAGACCGGCAAGTGCCGCAACGCGCGCTCGAGCAAGCGCAACGGGCAGCCCCACCAGCTCTGCCTGTACCACCGCGACAAGGCCAACCAGATCCAGCGCAAGTTCGACCGCCAGAAGCGCCAGGTGCTGCGTGAGCGCAAGAGCTCGGGCTCCGCGTCCTCCACTGCGATCGTGTCCGCCGCACCAGTGACGTCGTCGTCATTGTCGGCTGCGCACCGCGACCACCTCCAGCAGCTCCAGTACATGCAGCCGCAGCACCAGCGACGGTCTCCGCCGACGATGTTGCCCAGCTTCGCCCCCCAGCAGCACCAGCACCTCCACCACAGCAGCAGCAGCAGCGCCGCCACCATCCGGATGAGCAGCAGCGTGCACAACATCACCAACTTCGCGCCGCGCTTCACGAGCCTCGCGACCAAGGATGTGGACCTCTACTCGGACTCGGAGCACAGCAGCCGCTTCTCTACCGACAGCAGCTCGAGCGACTCGTCGTCGCTCTGGGCTGACCTGCCGTCGCCCGTGTCGGCCGCGGCGTTTATGGGGCTGCGCCTTGCGCTCTCTCCGGCGTCGGGGTCGGCGTCGGTGTCGGCGTCGGCAGTGCGCGTAGCCTCGAGCCCACCCGTGGCGTCGCCGGCGCTCGTCGGGATCACGCCCACGAGCACGAGCAGCCTGACGAGTCCGCATCCGCTGTCGCACGACGAGATCGACTTCCTCTGCTCCGCCATGTTCGAGTGAGCGTCGTCTCCATCCTCCCTCCCATTAGTATCTACAGTATCTATCACGGGCAGCCAGCAGCTCCCGTCCGTCCGCCACCGCCGCCGCCGCCATCCTGCGCGCGCCAGTAGTAGTCCGTGCGTCCCAAGTGCAGTGCATCCGAGGTGCCATATAAACTCGCCTTCCATCGTCGTCTCCGCTTGTTTCTCGTTCCTCCTCGGGTGTCGTCGTCGTCTCCTGGACATCCGCCCTGCATGCGAGCGCGAGCGCCAGCGCCAGCACCGGCCTCGATCCCTCGCGCTCTTCCACTCGCTTCTTTCCCGGCGGCGACGATCGCCATCGCTATCGTCATCGCTATCGCCGCTGGTTGATCGCTGCTTCGCTTGGTGGTCGCTCGCTCGCTCGTTCGTCGACAGCGAGGCGGTCAGCAGGTCGCACGTGGCACATCACCGAGCGCTCCGGCTCTCGGAGATCGACTGGCTGCGGGGATGCGCTGGCTGGCTGCTTGCCGCCGCCACCGCGGGACTCGCGCGGTTGACGCGCCGTTCGCACGCACCGCGCTCGCGATCTGCGCAGACCGCGATCCGAGAGCGGCCAGGTGACCTGGTTGAGTATTGAGTCCGGTGACTTGGAGTCGAACTCGTCGGGTCCGGATGGACTACCTGTCGCCTTGGCCTGGAGCTGGAGCGTGCTGAGCCCATGCCGGAGTCCATCCATGCTGTCTTCGTGCTGTTCATCTGCTGCCAGTGCAGCGACTCCTTAGGTCGCCCGAAGCTGTTCAACAGTCGTTCAAACGCGAGTAGCAGCAGCAGCCTTGAGAGGACGGCGACGTACACTGCAGTGTGCGACCGCGTGCGTGCCCGCCAGCCAGCACGAGCACCCCGCCCCGCAGCAGCCTTCCGCCTGATGGAGAGCAGCTCCGCTGGCTGCAGCACCACCGCCGCCACCGCCACCCCCACTCGACGAGTCTGCAGCGCAAGAGCGTGCTAGCCGCGCGCGCGAGAGGGCGGGCGAGCGCGAGCAGCGCCAATGGCCGCGGAGCTCTCCGCAGCTCCAGCGCCAGTCCTCGCTCCAACAGCCCCCACCGCAGCAGCAGCAACAGCCGCAGCGAGAGCCTCATCGCCGAGACAGGAGCTCGGAGCCGGCACCGGACCGGGCCGACCAGACGCCGACCAGCATGCGCCGCTGCCGCCCCCGCGCCTGCGGCGCTTCTCCTTGCCGCACGTCACGCCGCTCGACCTGTCGGCGAACCACTTCAAGCTGCTGTACCTCATCAGTCTGTACGCAGTCGCGTCCAACTCGACGCGCCAGAACGAGCGCTGGATCCGCCACGTACCGCTGCTCGTGCTCATGTTCGAGGGCATCGTGCGCGGCAAGTTCGGCTTCGACTACGCGCCGAACTCGGTGCGACTGTCGTTCAAGGGCCGGACACTGCGGCGCTGGATCAACATCTCGCGCGAGGGCGTGGCGGCGATCAACGACCTCTGGGAGCTCCACCTCGTCAACGGGCTCAAGCTCTCGAGCGACGACTTCCAGCCGATCACAGCATACCAGATCTCGGCCAAGGGTATCGAGATGCTCGCACACCTGCCTGCGAACCTGCGCAGCGAGGTCGACAGCTTCATCTACCCGCCGGCGCCGCTCGAGAAGAAGCCGCTGCTCGTGGCGTACGACGGCGGGCGGTTCCAGCTGCGCTCCGGCGGCTACTCCAAGACGAGCACGATCACCGAGAGCGAGGACGTGTCGTACGTGAGCTCTCCGTTCCTGCCGCGCTGCCTGCGGTCGAACGGGTACTACCAGGTCGAGGAGCGCAACAACCGGCATCGCGCAGGCGAGTGTGCAGCCGGCGCGAGCAGCATCTCGACGAAGACGTCCGAAGCCATGACGCTCGGCGACGTGCACGCGATCGTAGGCGAGTGGGTGCCATTCGGCTCGAACCAGATCGTGGCGCTCAACGAGCGCATCGGCGCACTCGACCGGTGCCAGGGCGGCATCCTTACAAGCGTCGTGGACCAGGCGCCGACCGACACGCGCTTCCGGGTGCCGCTCGGGCAGACGCAAGTCCGCATCCTCGACTTCGACTTCGTGCGCTTCATCAATTTCGAGGCCGAGTCGCACTTCCCGGAGACCTCGGGCATCGTGCAAGTCGAGAGCTTCGGCATGCACCTCAACGCCGACGGCTCGCTTATCTACGGCACGAAGGTGGAGGCGATCATGGACCGGTCGCGCGACGACGTCTCGATCGACCACCTCGCCCGCCTGCTCGTGGATGTGCACCAGGACTCGTCGCTGCTCGTGAACGACCTGCTGTCGCGCTACCAGGTGAGCTTGCTCGAGATGCTCTACCTGGGCGACTCGTTCCACCGGAACAAGTTCAACTGCGTCATGGCGAAGCAGATCCGCCCGAAGCTCCCGGGGCGAGAGTACGTGGACAACCCGCTGTACGCGAACGAGCTCGCGCAGGTGCTCGGCGATGTGCACGTGAGCCTCGACATCTCGCCCGATGACGTGCTCGTGGTCGGCCGTGGCGGGTGCCTCTTTGCCGGGCCCAACATCTTCCAGTACGAGAGCATCTGCACGGCGTACGTGGCGCTCGTGTGCCGCGACATCTTCATCAAGAACTTCTTCGCGCGCACGTTCGTGCTCGACGCGACGCTCAAGGACATCCGGCGGCTCGTGCACAGGATGCACGCGGAGCCGGCCACGGCGCTGAAAGTGCGTGAGAAGCTCGCCGTGGTCTCGAAGGACACGATCCTACTCGCCGAGACGCTCGAGTACCTGCTCGACTCGCTCGAGGATATCCAGCTGACACCGGACCCAGCTCTACCGACGAGCTCTGATGGTGATGTCGTGGCCGCCTGCGAGGACGACGGCGACGACAGCGAAGCTAGCGTCGAGGCGCGGCTGCTCCGTGTGCTGTCGCTGCACAGCATCAAGGCGCAGATCACCATGCGCTGCCACGACTCGATCAAGCTGATGGAGAACACGATGCTCCAGCTCGAGCAGTTGCAGATGATCGCCGAGTCGGCCGCGACGAAGCAGCTCGAGGTCGCGTGCCAGCGTGTGAACCTCAATACGCAGGGTCTCATGAAAGGCGCAGCGCACCAGGAGCACAGCCTGCTCACGCTCCAGGCGCTGCAGTACATCGTCGCGGGGCTCTTCGTGTTCGACGTGATCGACCGCCTCACGGGCGGGACCTGGAACATCCACATCCCCAAGTGGGCCATGGACATGCTCGTGCAGCCGATGCTGTCGCGTCCGTTCCTCTGGTGGGGTATCAACATGGTCGTCTACGGTTTCTTCTTCTGGCTCATGCACCAGATCTCGCGCAAGCTCTCCGACCGGTGGCTCGGCTGGTCCACCGTCCGCGTCGAAGTCAATCGCCGGATCTCGCAGCGCCGTCTCGAGAGGTGGCTCGCGCAGCGCAGGATTAAGCGCAGCGGGACAGTCCAGGTTGGCGGCACGCGCGGCGGAGCCACGTCGAGATTCCGAGGGTTCGTGTGGGAGGAGACGGACGCGTCGATCTGGAGCGGCATCACGCCGAGAGTCGAGCTCGTGTACGACGAGAAGCACAGTTTTTTGCTGTTCGTGGCGCTGCGCTTCGACGCGAAAGGCTCACGCATGCTCGAGAGCGACTGCAGCGAGATCCTGCACGAGCTCTTCACGAAGCACAAGATCTTCGTCTCCGACAAGCCCGTCGCCACGAAGGGCGGCAAGAACAAGGCGGTGTGCCCGGACGTAGACACGTGAGCGACTCCATTCGTTCGTTCGACTGCCTGTTGCGAGACTCCATCGGGGGTCTTGGCTACCTGTGTCGTTCGGGCGAGGAAGCTCCAAGACCGGATCCACAGCAAGCAGGACATCGTTTGCCGGATTCTCAAGGACGGAGGTGTGGAGCGCGGAGCAGGACGCCAGCATCTGACACAGCGCTCGCCGACTCGGATCCGAGTTGGATCGGCGCTGACAGACGCGAGTCCGAGGCGAACCGATGGCAAGATCCGAGCCTCGTCTTGATGGGTGATCGTCGTTGTTGCTAGGCAACACAAGTTACGCGGTTGCTCGACACACACTAGAAGTAGGAACCTAAACTGACAGCAAGGGAAGAGCTCTCTTGGTGTCTCGCGTGTCCTGGCGTCTCGTGTCTTGGTCAAACTCCACCTCGAAGTGCAATCTGATAGTGACGAAATCCAGGTTATCAGCTGACACACACTCATTTCCCGCGCAAACCGTGAAACCCGAGCATGACGACGAGCTCCTCAGGCGGCGGCGGCGGTGGCGACACCCGCGTGCTGCGCGCGCTCTCGAAGCGCGACGTGCAGCGCATCTGCAGCGGGCAGTCGGTCGTGGACCTGGCGACAGCCGTGAAGGAGCTGGTGGAGAACGCGCTGGACGCTGGCGCGACACTCATCGACGTGAGGCTGCGCGAGAGTGGGCTCGCGGCGGTCGAGGTGAGCGACGACGGTGCGGGCGTGGCGCCTGCCAACTTCGCGGCGCTCGCGCGCAAGCACCACACGTCCAAGATCCGCAGCTTCGAGGACATCGAGAGCGTCGCGTCCTTCGGCTTCCGGTGCACACGCTTCCGCTCGTCGATGTGGTGACGCACGTCCTCTGACGCGATGCTCACACTGTGTCCCCAACACAGCGGCGAGGCGCTGAGCTCCATTTGCCAGCTGGTCGCGAGCTTCTCGGTCGTCACGCGCACGCGCGCGGAGGAGATCGGGACGCTGCTCGAGTTCGACTCGGCGGGGAACCTGGTGCGCCAGGTGCGTGCGGTGGTCGGCTGGCTGCCTGCGGAGGATGCGAGGGGGGAAGTGGCTGACGACGGCGCGTCAGACGCCGAAAGCGCGTCCGGTGGGAACGACGGTGATCATCGAGGAGCTCTTCAAGGTGCGTCGGCGGCGGCACCGCCGCTCGAGGCTTCGGGGGCGACTGACGCGCCTGCACGTCTGGCGCTTGCAGCCGTTGGCAGTGCGGCACAAGGATTTCCGGCGCAACATCAAGAAGCACTACGCTAAGCTGCTCAAGGTGCTGCAAGCGTACGCCGTGAGCTCGACGAACGTCAAGATCTGCGTGTCGAACGCGGCGGGGAAGAGCGCGGCACGCCAGACCGTGCTCTCGACGCAGGCACACCAGAGCATGGGCGACAACATCGCGAGCGTGTTCGGCACCAAGTTCGTGCGCACGCTGCTCGCGGTCGAGATCGACCTGGCGGCGGCGTGCGAGCGCATCCGCGCCAGGCAGAGGAGCGTGGCGCCGCGCGACAGCCAGGATGACAGCAGCAAACAGAACGACGACGACGGTGACGGCGACGACGACGACATAAGCGCGTCTCAGCTCGAGAAGCCGCGGCGGGTGGTCGGATACGTGTCGAAGGTCGGCGCGGGTGTCGGCCGCAGCGACAACGACCGGCAGTTCTTCTTCATCAACGGCCGTCCGTTCGACCTCCCGAAGGTGCAGCATTGGAGCTGTCGAGCGTGTGGCTTGTGTGGCTCGCGTTGCTGCGTCACGCTGACGCTTGGATGGTGAGCAGATTGCGAAGGCACTGAACGAGGTCTGGCGGCAGTACGAGATGAAGCAGAAGCCCGCGTGCGTGCTCAACTTCCTCCTGCCCCTCGGCGAGTACGACGTGAACGTCACGCCCGACAAGCGCGAGACGTTCATCAAGCATGTGCGTGTTGTGCGGCGCGCTCGCTCGCTCCGGCGCATCGGCGCCGAACTGACGCGGCGTGTCGTGGCACAATACAGGAGGCAGAAGTCATCGAGGCGTTCAAGCTCCAGCTCAACAAGCTGTACGAGCCGAGTCGCGGGACATTCACTGTTCAGCCGCTGCTCTCGACGTTCGCTCGGGTCGCGAAGGAGGAGACGAAGGCTGCGGCAGCTCAGCCTTCGTCTTCTTCGCCGGATGCTGCTGCGGCACCGCCGGAGAGCGCGACGAGCTCGGGAGGCGACAGCGAGCAGATGATCGCCCCTGTCGGCGCGCACTCGCTGATCCGCCCGCAAGCTGTGATCGTGGAGGTGTTGTCGCCGAAGAAACGAGCGGCACCAACGAGCAGCAGCCCTCCTCCAGTCGGCGAGGCACCTGCGAACCTGCCGATGTCTACGACGCCGCCAACTCCTCCCCAGCTGTCTGCCGACGTCGGCTCTCCGACGAGCAACACTGTCGCGTCCGCGTGCTGCTCGTCGTCGTCGTCGCATGGCGGTGATGCCGCACCGAAGGACGCAGCGACCCCGACCGAGATTGTCCAGCAACCTCGTCCGAAGCGACAGCGCGTGTACCACAACACTGGCGCCAATAGCGACGCGCTCAAGGACTGCGCGATGCAGTCATCCGAGTGGTCGGTCGCCGAGATGATGAAGCAACGGAAGCAGTTCTTCGCCGAGGGGGTTGAGGACGAGCTCGCGCGCCGGACCCGGCAGAGTCGCCTCGCGGTGCCCAAGACGTGCTCGGCGGGAGGCGACGACAACAGCGAGGCAGCCGACAACGCGGTCGCGGCCGCCGCGCTGCAGCGCGTGCTCAAGAAAGACGACTTCACGCGCATGCAGGTGCTCGGGCAGTTCAACCTCGGCTTCATCATCGGGAAACTCGACGACGACATGTTCATCATCGACCAGCACGCGAGCGACGAGAAGTTCAACTTCGAGACGCTGCAGCAGACGACAGTGCTGCACCAGCAGCCACTCGTGCGGCCGCTGCCGCTGGAGCTCACGGCGGGCGAGGAGATGGTCGTCACCGATCACCTGGACGTCTTCGCCAAGAACGGCTTCACGTTCCGCGTCGACAAGGATGCACCGGCGACGAAGAAGCTCCAGTTGCTGTCGCTGCCGTTCACCAAGCACACGCAGTTCGGTGTTGAAGGTGAGGCAGGCGGCGCTGCTTTGCTGGTGTGGCGCTGCCATCTGACGCTTGTGTGTCGATGGCGCGGCGTGCGCGCCGCCAGATATCCGCGAGCTGGCGTCGCTGCTCATGGACGCGCCGCTGAACGCAGCGAGCATCCGACTGCCGAAGATCATGGCGATGTTCGCCTCGCGCGCGTGCCGGAGCTCCATCATGATCGGCACGGCGCTGCACAAGGAAGAGATGCTCAAGGTGTGTGTGTGTGTGTGTGCAGATGGGTGGTGTTTCGCGGTGCGAGCTGCACGAGAGGTCTCGGAGGTCTCCGACACTCACACTGCGGCGCCAACCAGATCGTGCGGAACCTCTCGGGACTGGAGCAGCCGTGGAACTGTCCGCACGGGTGCGAGGACACCGCTCGTGGCTCTTGTCTCGCCGCCCGCTCTTAGTGCTGACGTGCTCGCTCGGTACTGTTGCAGGCGGCCAACGCTCCGCCACCTCCTGGACCTGCGTCAGCTGGAGAACGAACAAAGCTGATGCTCCTCTCGATCACTATCTCTGCGCGCATCCTCTCCGTTAGCAATAAGTTCATTTCGATTCACCAAGCACCGCCGACACCGCCGACGACACCCGACTTCGCACTGTCCGTCTACGCCTCGATCTGGGTCGCCAGCGGCCCGCCCACGTCGCCGTGCCCACTCGCCATCCCGGACCCGTACTGCGCCAGCTGCGCGTGGAACGCGGCGCACATCTCGTCGAACCGCGCGCGCACGACCGCGTCGCCTGTGTCGCCCTCGTAGCTGTTGACGAACTCGACGTACTCGCGCAGCGCCGCTTCCTCCGGCGAGTGCGTCGAGCAGCCGCCTTCGCACCGACACGTACCGCCGTACTCGACCGGCAGGTTCTCCGGGTCGATGAACTCGAGCAGTGCCTTCTGGATGTCCTTCTGGCCGCGCAGCACGTGCACGCGCTCGCGCGTCTTCGGGTTGATAAGCGGCGACACGAGCTTCCAGATGAAGTTGAACCACGACGGCGGGTTGATGATGAACACCTGGTAGATGCGCTCCGGGTTGTACTCGGCCACGATCTCGCCGAGCTGCTTCGTGTAGTTGAACACGTCGCCGCTCACGTCACCCATCGAGATGCCCTTGATGTCGTAGATCTTGATCATCACACCCTCCGGGAACGGCCGCGGGTCGATCACCTTCCACAAGAACTCCTGCATGAGGATGTTGTGCATCACGGCGTCCGGCTCCGCGACACCGTTCGCGAGGAAGTACTCCATCGACTTCTTCATCGCGCCGAGGTACTCGATCGACACCGGGTGCCCGAGCTTGTCCTTCTTGTGCGTGAAGTGCAGGAAGCTCTCCTTCATCACGTGGAAGTGCGGTGCGCGGCGAAGGAAGATGTTGTCGATGTCGTTCTCCTTGCGCCACTGCATCGTCTTGGCGTACCGGCGCTTCGCTTCCTCCACCTCGCCGTTGCAGCCCTCGAGGAAGCGGTTGTCCAGTTCGTCATCCGGGACCAGGTCCTCGCCGCTCTCCGTTGTCTCGTCGCTTTTGCCCATGACGATCTGTGTGCACCGCACGCTGAATCGCTTGTAGAAGTGCAGGCGCTTCGTTGTCACCAGCAGGCTGATCGGGTTGTGGAACCGCATCAGCACGAGCACCAGCGCAGACAGCCACGCGATCAGCTCGACCGACGTCACCCGCAGCGACTGCATCGCCGACGCCAGCGCGACGAGCGACGCGATCAGAGTCCAGAACTTCCGCCGGTTGTCCTTCGCCACGGCGTTCGGAGGCTCGGCATCTGCTTGTAGCGTCACGTGCAGCACCTGGAGGTCGTTCGGCGCCGATGGCAGCGGCTCCGCCTCCACCACGTGGTTCCGCGACGCGCGGTTCGTCAGCATCTCGCACGAGTACAGCGCGACGCCGTTCGCGTTCGGGCCGTTCACGTACAGCCGGAGGATGCTCGACGGGTACATGTCGACGTGGAACACCTCGCCGATCTCGGGCGCCGCGACTACGACCTGCTCCGGCAGCGACGACTCGTGCTGGATCGTCACGCAGCTGATACAGTTGTCTTCCGGCTGCGGCCCGCGCTGCAGCTTGTACATCGCGTCCTGGAACTGTCGGATTGCCCTCCGGAGCGCCACGGCGATCTCCTGGCACTGCTCCGCGGTCTTCGCGCGGATGCGGAAGATGCGGCCGTCCGAGCGGATCGCCGTGAGGATCCGAGGGAACTGATCGCTCACCTCGACGTGTAGGATCTCCGTCAGGTGCACGGACGAGCGCACCTCGCCGAGCGCCGTCGAGTCCTCCGTCGCCTTGAAGCACAGCATCTCGGCGGACGTGAGCATGAACGTGCGGTCCTTCCAGATCGCGACGTTCGCGCTCATGCGGCGGCTCACGAACGACCGCCCGCCCATCGTGAACGTGCCGAGGTACAGGATGTCGTCCACCGTGTTGTCCTGCTCCTCGAGCGTGCAGCTGTAGATGATGCCGTCCATGTGGCCGAAGAGTTGCGCGTTCGTCGCGAAGCCGGAGGATGACGACGACGCCGGCGCTGGCGACAGCGCGGACGGCGACGACGACGCAGCGATTGCCGCCAGGTCGAACACCGGGGTGCCCGGCTGCCGGCCGTCCGCCACGAGCGGCGAGAGCGGGTCGTCCTCGTCGCCCGAGTGGCGGCCGAACTGCGAGCTGCTGCGCAGGCGCTTCTTCGGGCTGCGGTAGCCCGCGCGCCGCTGCACGAGCTGGCGCGTGCAGATGTCGCACACGCGCACCTCCTTCATGATGCCGAGGTGCGGCAGCGGCACCTGGTTCTTGCTGTGCACGCCGCAGACCGCGAGCCCGCAGTTGCGGCAGTGGTGCTGCTCGTCCGTTCGCATCCACACACACACACACACACACACACTCGTCAGTTCCTCTTACGGGCGGCGTCCAGAGCAGCGAGGGACAGCAGCGCACCCGCACGCGCAGCAGTCGCAGCGCCACGTTGCACACGTGGCACTTGGAGTCCGCGGGCGGATCGGCCACCGCCGCAGGCAGCGGCTCGGGCGGCGCGTCGTCCGCGGGCGCCGCCGACGCGCTGCGGAAGTGCGCGAGGAACTGCGCCTTGCGCTTCGCCCACTCGCTCGGCGCGTCGCTGCTGCCACCGGTGCCGCTGTGGCTCGAGCCGGAGCTGTCGGTGCGCAGCAAGCGCATCTGCGCGAGCTCCAGCGGGAGCGATTGCGCGGCGTGCGCGTCACGCGCGCTCAGCGGCATGGTTCGCGTAGGAAACGTCGCGGGTGGGGCGGCGGCGGCGCGCGAGCTTCGCGTGCGCTGGCCTGGTGCGGCGGCGCGAGTCCGGAAGTGTGGCGAGATGTGTGTGCGGCGATTATGCACTCTGCAAGTGAGTGTCCGCCGACGATATACTGAGTCCAAGTGAATTGGACGACGGAACGTTTGTCCTTGGCTCGCATCCGGCAACTCGGCTCGGTGCCGAAAAATCCGCGATAACCGAACGACTGCTGTTCTGGCTGTCCAGTGCCGATCGGGAGAGCTGCAACTGGGTGTGTCCCACGTCAAGCCCCCATCGCGCAACTCTTCTGACTCCTTTCTTCTACAAACTCCCTGGAGTTTGTCACTATTGCGCTAATGCACTGAGGAACATCTCCAGATCTCCTACATCGTACTCCTCGCTCGCGCGCAATCGAGGACGCCCCGCCTCGCACGCACGCACAGCTCGCGACCGCAGCAGCGTGAGCTCATGGTATGAAAAAGCCTCTCGGGTCCTTTCCATCCTTCCGGCGGCGGCGGGTGGGCGGCGGAGTCGACACCGGCTAACCCTGTTGTCGGCACGGAGCGCGCGCGCGACCTCGCGAACCAGCCAGCCGGTTCCTCGGGCTTGTTTGCCGTGGTGGTGATGCGGTTTGAGGTTTGCGGTTTGCGCCGGCGAGAACGGAGACACTCGCGATCGTAATCGCTTGCTCCAAAAAGCAAGCGCTGCCGATTCCGGGTGGAGGAGGTGAGAGCCGAGCGAGAGCGAACAAGAGGACAAGTGTCCTGCTCGATACTCGAGCTTTTGAACAAGTTTTGCAAAATTGACCACAGATCGATGGCTTGAAGAAATGACTAAAACCTACTGTACGCAAGGGATCACGAAGTGCGAGTGGTTGAAGTGCAAGTCCGCAGAGACCGAGTTGGGCGAACTCCACCCGACAAACTCCTCGCGCCAACAAACGCGCCGCGGCGGCCGACGGCGGCTATCGACAAGCTCACCACGACAGTTTGCATCCACACAGCGCCGCCGTCGACTCACAAACGCAACAGCCAAATCGCCCACGAGATCAAAGGGCCGATTCCACCACCTCGACAGCCTTCCTCAGAGCCGTCGCTGTCTCGACATGTCAGGATCGCCGCTTCACCACGGTGTCGGCTACACCCTCACACAGTCCCAGCGAGTTTGACGTGTTTGAATTAGCTCAAATCCAGCTGTCGAGTGCTGGTGTGCACACTCAAGTACTGCAATTAGTTTGGCAGCCTGATCGCTGCGAACAAACCTATGCTTGTCAGAACTCACAATGCAGCCATTGCCAATCAAACCCAATGACGGATACAAGCGCCGACACCG
>JAASFS010000256.1:0-24341 GCA_023333865.1 Globisporangium perplexum | reverse complement strand
TCGTCGCCGCCGCTGTCTCGACGGCACTGGCCGCAGGTACAGTAGTTCTCAGGACTTTGGATATGCTGCGGTTGAGCGCGACTCGGAACGATCTCTGATTCAGGTTGGTGTCGAGACGTTTCGCTGGCACACGGAGTGGAGCTATGCCACGGAGGCGGGTCGAGAGCGCTTGCGCGTGTTGGTGGAAGCAGGCTGCCGCCGGCAGCAGCTTGTTCGTCGCCTCGCTCATCGACTCTTGGGGCTCTCACCAGATCCACTCTCTTCCCCTCTATACACTTCAACCAAATGAACAATTTGAAGAGGTGTTGTCGCAATTATTTGAATTGCGCTCGCACAACCACCAAAGGCAAGCAAGGCGACGGACGCGAACAAGCAGGAGCAGCAGGAAGCTTCCTCCATCCACTCGCAGCAGCAACGGCAGCAGCAGGAGCAGCAGGAGAGGCAGCAACATGGACGCGGAATCCAAGGACCTCCTGCGCGACTGGCTCATCCGCAGCCTCGAGCCAGTGTGCGTGTCGCCTCCTTTCTCTGACGGCGTGGGGGCTGCGTGATGGCGGCTCGCGTCACTTACGTATTCTCTCTCTGATCGGCGTGGGCATGGGGGATGCTACAGCTGCGACGCAGACCCCGAGGTGTTGAGCAAGTACGTGCTGGCGCTCATCCAGAACGACCCGAAGAAGGACGGGCTGCAGGACACGTGCGTGTCCAAACTCGAGGAGTTTCTCGGCGACGGTACGTGCGCTGGTGTGCTGACGGGGCGTTTGGGGGCTTCGGTGGGACGAGCGTGCGTGCGCTGTGCGCAGAGCGCTGACGTGTGTGTTTGTGTGTCGTTGGCGCGCAGAGACGAGAGGGTTCGTGACGCGGCTCTTCAAGGCGCTGGAGAACGGCTCGTACAAGTCAAACGGCGAGGAGGAGGAAGCCCCGCCGCGCAGAGGAGACGACGACCGCGACGGCGGTGGCGGCGGTGGCGACGACAACTCGCGTCGCCGCGGACGCGCCAACTCGGAGGACGACGACGAGCGGAGGCGTTTCAACAAGCGGCGGCGCGACGACGACCGCGCGCGCGAGGCGCCGCGACGAGATGTGGGGCGCCGCCAGCCGGCGTACGCTGGTCGCGGCGACATGCGCGGGGGCGACGGACGCGGTCCGCACAACGGTGGCGGTCCGATGGGCGGTCGCGGCGACCAGGGCTTCAATCGCCGCAACAACTTCGCGCCAGAGTGGGGGATGCCGCCTCCGCAGCACATGGGCATGTGGCCACCGCCGCACTTCCCCCCGCCGCACTTCGATCCGAACGGCTTCAACCCAGAGAACCCACCGCCGCCCCACATGATGATGCCGCGCCACATGGGCGGTCCGTACTTCCCGCACCAGGGCGGCCGCGGTGGTCGTGGCGGTCGTTTCGGCGGACGTGGCGGCGAGTTTGACGGCTCCACGAAGGAGGAGCAGGAGGCGGCTGTGGCTGGCGCGAAGACGACGCTTCGTGTGAGCAACGTCGACCCCAAGTACGTGAACATGACGAAGCTGAGCCTGCACTTCTCCAAGTTCGGCAACGTCGTGAACGTGCAGATGCGACCGAGTTTCAAGTGCGCGTATGTCCAGTACGCGACCGAAGAGGAAGCGAAGAAGGCGTTCCACTCGCCGATCCCCGTGTGCAATAACCGCTTCATCGAGGTGAAGTGGGCGAAGTACGACGCCAAGGACCCGCAAGGCGCGCCGTCGGTCGCGGAGCAGACTGCAGCAGAGTCGAAGGAAGGGGACGAGGCTTCGACGCCACAAACTGCGGCGGCGGGTCTCGACGGTGCGGCTTCCAGTGGTTCTGCGGCGGACAAGCAGCCGCTGAGCGTGGAGGAGGCCGGCGCTCCAGCGAAAGAGATGACTCCGGAAGAACTTCGCGCAGCGGCACTGGAGCAGGGCCGGAAAGTGCTCGAGCAGAAGCGCGAGCTCCTCGAGAAGCAGCGACAGCTGATGAAGCAGAAGGAAGAGCTGATCAAGCGGCAGCTGACGCAGCACAAGGAGCTGCTTGAACGCATGAGCCAAAACAGTGACAAGTTCTCGCTTGCGGACAAGCGCAACCTGTTGGAAAAGATCATGGCGCTGTCGCAAGACCTCAAGGCGCTGCAGCCGCGCGGTAGTGGCGCGGCGACGCTGTCGAGGTCCGGGTCGGGTGGCGACGACAGCAGCGCGGGCAGCGGGAGCAGCATCAACGGACTCAAGGCCGAGCTGAGTGCGCTGGAAGCGGAAGCGTCGGCGGGCGGGGCTGGCTACGTCGGAGGACGTGGCGCGGGCGGACGCTGGAGCAGCGGCGGTCGTGGATTCCAGCGAGGCGGCGGGCGTGGCGGGCGTGGAGGTCGAGGCTCGCACACACTGGACAACCGCACGACGATCGTGAAGGTGGCGAACCTGCCTGAGGCGGCGCGGGACTCGAGCGTGCTGGAGCAGCACTTCGGCAATTTCGGCGCGATCGAGCGAGTTGTCGTGGACGAGGCGTCTCCGTCGCTCGGCTACATCAAGTTCCAGGACCGGTATGGCGGCCAGGCAGCGCTCAGCCGCGGCGGCATTTTTGGCGAGACTGCACTGCAGATGGCGTGGGCGGAGCCGCACGAGGCGCCAGCAGCTCTCTCGCAGCGCCAAGAATCGTCGGCGACGCCGGCGGCCATCGCAAACGAGAGCTCGGAGGTGCGTGAGTGAGTGTGGCATTCGCTTGCAAGAGTGTGCCGGTGTGCTGACGTTGTCGCGGTGGCTTTTTCGTTGTGGTTGGAACGCATATGTGCACGTAGGTATCGGCAACCAGCACTTAACGCGCTTGCGCGAGCGCGGAGACTGGCATCCTGCCACACACTTTGAGCGACAGACCGCACATCGCCCCCTCCAGTTTGCTCGCCGCGCGCACCGAGGAAGCGGCAACAGTGTGCTTGCGTGGCGGCGCCAGATAAATAGGAACCAAGCTCTTCTGATAGTGAATCGACACCGTGCTTTGGATACTCGCGTCGCGCTTGTCGGCATGATCGGCGAGAGGTGGCGGCGACCCGAGTCTCGTATGCATGCATGACTCATTCGTTGCGAAGAAAGAACAGGGACGGAAGTCGCCGCCAAGGCGATCTCGAGGTCGTGCCCAACAAGCACGATCGGTTGGATGTGCACAGCAGGAAGCGCTTCACGGTCATCATCCGTCTCCGCCCGATCGATGAGAGGCAGAGTCTGCGAGAGTTCTCAGTCTTGACCATCGCCAGCACCGAGATCGAGTAGGAGAGATTGCGCTGGCGACCCATCCTCGACAACCGCAACAAGGATCGCAGAGAGCGTACCTCACGTACAGTTCGCGCAGGCAAGCCGACAGCCGATTGCCTCTGGAGTGGAGCGCTAATGATGTCTGCAGCAGATGCCCTCCCGCAAGGTAGGCGGCCGTCCACATGGACCTGCGAGCTGGTGACCGGATGTCTCTCGAAAGCGTGCGCGCAATCCGACCGCCGATCGGTGCGTTTTCTCGCTCGCTCGCTGCGTTGCCGGAGCAACCTCACTCAAGTGGAGGAGTCGATCGGTAGTTTGCTGCGTCCCGATGAACGAGAGGCTTACGCGGAGCGTCCTCCACGCCGAGGTCGCGTGAGGCGTCCCGCAAGAGCGAGTGCATCGCATCGGGCACGAGGCAGCCGTCCGCATCGCTCAGCTCGCGATTTCGAGCAACGAGTCGTCGGCTCACTTGGATTCATCGTGATGTTTCTTGCAGAAAAGACGCCGAAGCCTTTTTGAAATGAAGCATGTAAGCTTGAAATCTCGACAATAAAATTGAGAATTGAAATTATTGGTAAATCGAGGAATATAATATACTTTTTGTTCACACTCATTTGTATGGTGCACAGTATTGGAGTGTGATGAATAGGTAAGAGTGTGAATAAAAAGTCTTCTTTCTCACGGTGTGACAAGAATGCAAAACTACAGTTTGTTTTCACTTTTTTGCTGAATGGACAGCGTAATCACTGACACAATCGCCACAATCGCTTCTCCTCGTCTTCGACAAGAGCAGACAATGAAACGCGCGGCGTCGCTCTCGAGGATGGCGGCGGCGGCGGGCGGCAGCCGACGCGACGGCGCCGAGGCGAACGCGGCGGCGCCCGCGACGCCCACGGACGACCGCGCAGCAGGCTCCGAAGCCGCGTACGTGGCGATGGACGCGCCGTCGGCGACCGCCGCTTCCTCCTCCGCTGCGACGAACAGCAGCAACCGCCGCTACTTCCACCGCAACCAGACGGTCGAGGTGCTGCGGCGCCAGCACGGCGACGACGACACGGGGCTGCGCAAGTCGCGTCCCAACTCGGAGCTCTTCCGCACCTTCACGTCGACGGATCCGCTCAGTAGCCGCCAGCGCCTGCTGGACGACAACGAGACGGACGGCACCCCTGTGACTGCAGCTGCCGCCAAGTTGAAGGAGCGCGGCGCTGCCAACAGCAACGCGGCGCGCGCGGAGACGGCGCCAGTGGCGCGCCATGGCTCAAGCTGGCGCCTCTTCTACAGGAATCTCCCGGCGCTGCCGCGCTCGCTGCGCTTCCGGCAGAACACGCGCTCCACGACGCGCTACATCGACCGCGCAAACGCGGCGTCACTGCGCTCGCGGCTGCGCGCGCGCCAAGAGGAGGAGGAAGCGCGCACCGACTTCGCGGATACAATGTCACCGACGCACGACATGATGCGGCCGCTGACGGACTTTGAGGCGCAGATGGCCAACCTCCGGCAGGACGCGTCCTCAGCTCAAGGCGACGGCAGTACCGGCGCGCCAGCCGGCGCCGCGTCGTTCACCTCCGCACAAACGAGCGCCAATGCGCCGCCAGCGATCCCGACGCTCGCTTCGAAGCTGAGCCAGCGGATCTTCGGGCGAACCAGCAGCATGTTCTCTCTCGACTCGAACATGGAGCGTGCAGCGGACCGCACGAACTACCGCGTCGTCAAGATCAACGGCGGCGGCGGCGGCAGTCTTGGAGCAGACGAGATTCTGTCGGACGAAGGCGACCGCGACGCAGACGGTGGTGGGGCAGCGAACGAAGTGGCTGGTGAGGACAACTCCCTGCTCTTTGCGTCGAACGAAGTCAAGACGTCGCAGTACACGTGGTGGAGTTTCGTGCCTGTGTTCCTGTACCTGACGTTCCAGAAGACCGCGAACATCTACTTCCTTCTCATCGGCATCTTCCAGATGATCCCGGACATATCGCCGACCGAAGGTGTGCCGCTGCAGTTCATCCCGCTCGCGATCGTCACGATCATCGACGCAGTGTTCGCCGGCTTTGAGGACTACAAGCGCCACATCGCCGACGATCTTGCGAACTCGGCGAAGACGCAGACGTTCAACCGTGAGCTTCGCGAGTTCGAGGAGGTGCTGTGGCGCGACGTACATGTGGGTGACTTCGTCAAGATCAAGAACCACGAGACGCTGCCAGCAGACATCCTCATTCTCTCGGTAGTGCCTGCAGAGGGAGCTCGCAGCGGTGGCAACACGGGTGTTTGCTACGTGGAGACGAAGAACCTCGACGGCGAGACCAACCTGAAGCTGCGCGAGGCGCCACAAGCCACACGCAGCATGTTTGCGAACGAGGAAGAGGCCGGCGAGATTCTGCAGGGCTGGATCGAAAGCGAGCTTCCGAACGGCGACATCAACCGGTACTCTGGCACGCTGTACATCGACGACAGCGACGCGAACGGCGACGTCGGGATCGCACTGACGCTCAAGAACATGCTGCTGCGCGGCAGCAAGCTGCGCAACACGAGCTACGCGTACGGGCTTGTTGTGAACACCGGCGTGGACTCGAAGATCATGATGAGCTCCGGCGACGAGTTTCCGGTGAAGGTGTCGTCGATCGACGAGATGACGAACAAGCAAGTGATTATCGTGGTGGTGATCCTGCTGGTCATGTCGCTCATCGGCGCCATCGGGGACAACGTTTGGATGAACAACGTGTTCATGCCGTCCGCGATCCGTTCCGCTGATCTCGACAAAAGCCTGATTGGCACGTTCGTGTACTACTTCACGACGCTCGCTTCGATGGTGCCGATCACGCTGTACGTCTCGATCACGCTCGTGAAGGCTCTCCAGGCATACTTTATGGAGCGCGACCTCGACATGTACGACGAAGAGAGCGACGCGCCGATGATTGCACGCAACATGCAGCTGAACGAGCAGCTCGGTCAGATCTCGCACATCTTCTCGGACAAGACAGGCACTTTGACGTGCAACAAGATGGAGTTCCGCAAGTGCAGCATCAACGGACAGAGTTATGGCCGAGGCATCACAGCAATCGGACTCGCGGCGCGACTTCGCGATGACTTCCAAGGCGACAAGACCGTGGAGGACTCAGGCGACCTGTCAAGCGACGACGACGACGAATACACGCGATGTCCGGCGCCGAACGTGAACTTCAAGGACAAGCGCATTTGGCACGATATCCGAGATGAGTCGAGTGACCAAAGCGGCAAGATCAAGGAGTTTTTCACGCACTTGGCGCTGTGCCACGGAGTGCTCATTGAGCGCATCGACACGGTTCCGGATGGCATGGAGGACCTCCCGATTCAGTACTCTGCGTCGTCCCCAGACGAGCAGGCACTGGTGTGCGGCGCCAAGTATTTTGGCTACGAGTTTGTCGAGCGCGAACCCGGCAGCGTTTCCGTGAAGACGCCAAGCGGAGTGGTTGACCGGTACGACATCCTCGAGGTGTTCGAGTTCGACTCCACTCGCAAGCGCATGACCGTAATCGTGCAACGCCGCAAGACGGACGAGGAGCTGATGCAGATCACGGAAGATGACGAAGATGAGGTGCTCGTGCTGACAAAGGGTGCCGACAGCATGTTGTTCCCTCGCTTGGCGTCCGATGCGCTTTCGGAAATCAACGCGAGGACTCGTGAAAGCACATTGAAGAACCTGGAGTCGTTCGCTCAAGACGGGCTGCGGACGCTTGTAATCTGCTCGAAGAAGATGAGCGTGAAGGACTGGGAGGCGTACCATTTGCGGTACCGTGTTGCCAGCGCGGATCTCCAGGAAGTGGAAGCGAAGGCACGTGGAGAGAAGAACGCGATCGATACTTTGCAAGACGAGCTGGAGAACGACTTGGAGCTACTTGGCGCGACGGCCATCGAGGACCGGCTGCAGGATGGCGTGCCGGAAGCGATGGAGCAGCTCGCGAAAGCGGGCATTTGCATTTGGGTGCTCACTGGCGACATGGAGGAGACTGCGATTAACATTGGATACGCGTGCCGACTCCTGAACAACGACATGCAGCGCCACGTGATCAACTCGGCGACGTATCGCACGAAGGGCTCGATTCTTCGTCAGCTTGACAAGGTGTTCCACTCGATCTACGACGACGCCGACGAAGACAGCGTCGGCGACGCTGAGTCCGAAGCGATTACGACCCCGTCGCTGCCTCGACGAAAAGATCCGGTGGAGCACGCGCTTGTGATCGACGGCGGGTGTCTGAATCTGATTTTGGAGGATCCGCTGTACAACCTTCACCTGCTGCGCGTCTCGCTGCTCTGCAAGGTTGTGGTCGCGTGCCGAGTGTCACCACAGCAGAAGGCGCAACTTGTGGAGCTAGTGAAGCTGAACGTCCCGGACTCGCACACGCTGTCAATTGGGGATGGCGCGAACGACGTCCCAATGATCCAGAGCGCGCACATCGGGATTGGCATCAGTGGACAAGAGGGCATGCAAGCCGTGAACAGCTCGGACTACGCGCTGGGGCAGTTCCGTTTCCTGAGCACGCTGCTGTTGGTGCACGGCCGGTGGAACTACGACCGCGTTGCCGCGCTCACGGTGTACACGTTCTACAAGAACGTGGTGTACTGCGTGTCGCTCTTCTGGTATGCGCTCGTGAGCAGCGCGTACTCTGGGACGATGGTCTACTCGGCGTTCATCCAGCAGGGCTACAACCTCATTTTCACGGCGTTACCGATCATGGTCTACTCGGTCTTCGACCGCGATCTCCCGAAGGATGTGGTGCTCCGGTTCCCAGCGCTGTATCACTCGTCGATGCGCAAGCACTCGCTCTTCTCGTACCTGATGTTCTGGAAATGGATCGTGCTCGGGTTCATCGACTCGGTTGGCGTGTACTTCTTCACGCTGCTCATGTCGTACAACATCATGCGCAATGGTGAATCGGCCGAGTACACTGTGATCGAGAGCGTCGGATGGACGGTGCTGTGCATCGTCGTGAACGCGCGGTTCTGCCTCATGGTGAACTCCTGGGACATCCTCGAGATCGTGTCGATGGTTGTCACGGTCTTGGCGCTCTACGGATTCCAGTACGTCGTCGACCAGATCACGTGGAGCACGCCGGACTACAACACGTATTCGTTCCCATGGATCTTCGAGCGCGGAGGCTTCTGGTTCGGGCAGCTCTTCGCGGTTGTCGCGATCTTGGCGAAAGACTTGTACTACGAAGGCTGCCGGCGCCGGTTCTTGCCAGACTACCGCGATCTTGTGCGCGAGACGGTGTTGTCGCCCGTGACGGCGAAGAAGGACGACAACGACTTCGAGTCGCCTGGTAGATCTCAAAGTTCGCGGCTTGAAGAACTCGTGCACTTCAAACCGACAGCGGCGAACTACCTGAACCCAGAGCTCGCGAACATGATGGATTACCAAGAGCGACGTGTGCTGGACCGCGTGCCAGTCCGCTACACTGCTCCTGGTCGCGCGCCAAAGTACCGCGGGTTCGCGTTCGACCAGCCTGCGCACATCGTGAACTGGATCCTGAACAATGGAAGCGAGAACAACTCGCGCCGCAAGGGGATCAACGTGTTCGTGCGCCAGCACATTCTCCAATCGGACGACCCCGTGGTCTTCGAGAACGAGCGCTACCAGCCATTTTGCGGCTTTGGCAGCACGTACCCCGGCTACTTGCTTCCCACGGATCGCAGCCGCTGGAGCGATCGGTCCGGGAAGTTGAGCGCGATGGTGATCCCGCTCGCGGGTCTGGAGCTGAACTTGGACGCGGCTGGTTGCGACGAGGAAGGGTGGGTGTACGCGACCGACTTTTCGCTCTTCCCGTCAGCACCAACCGCGCTGTCGAGACGCAGTAGCAAGGACGGGTTCGACAGCTCGCACAACCGCTCGTCCACGGCGGCAAAGCGACCTGGCAACACTAAGCGCCGGGGATACCAGGGCTTCGTGCGTCGGCGCGAGTGGGTGCTCTCGGAGAAGTACATGGACTTAGCTGCCGCGGAGCTGGAGCGTCAGCAGCACCGCAACGACGGTCGCCTGAGCAACCTCTCGGCGGTCTCTGTCGGGTCGATCCACGAAGACGAGAAGGAAGAGCTGTAGAGTATTCGCTCGAATAACAGTAGGCAGAGGCAATAGATCGTGTACTCTTCGAAGACTTGCCACGGAGGTGCAAGGAACCAGTACTTGACGCAGGTGAAACATCAGGGAACGACTCGCACCTTGGCATCGCTTGTCGCGTCCGCTGTCTCGTCCTCGCTCAACGCAGCGATCTCGGCGTTCGAGACGTAGTGGATCTCCGGCTCGCTCGTCGTGGTGCGCTTGCGCAGCGTGATGTTGCTCAGCATGTCGCCCTGCAGCATGCGGAGAGTGAAGCTGCCGGCGACAGCGTCGTCGTCGATGTCGGGGAAGGCCAGCACACGCGGGAAGTTCACGAGCACGCCGTGCGGAACCTTGAACGCCCACATGTAGTATTTGAGCTGCTTGAGGTGCTCGCCCGTGAGTCCTCGCCCAACCGCCTTGAGCTCCAGGATGCACCTGCCGCCCCCCGCGAAGTCCACGACAATGTCCGCGCGCCGATGGCCGATGACGTGGCCGTCATACGTGATGTCGATGCTCAGCTCCTCTGTAATGCGCACACCAGGCAGCTTGCGCAGCTCGAGCAGCAGCGCACGCTGGTAGGTTTTCTCGAGCTGCGCGTTGCCGAGCACCGCGTACACCCTGTTCACGAGCGCAACGATAGTGCGTTCGAAAGTGGTCGGCGTCTCCTCTCTGTCGACGTCGAGTTCCGCCGCCCCCTCGGTCGAGAAGGAGATGCTCACGCTCTGCAGCTCAGCGGCCACGGCGTCGACTGCGCTGTCGGAGCTGCTCCGAGGCGTGGCGCCGCCAGTGGCCGCGGCTGCTGCGGAGCTTCGGCTCCGCGTGTTCATCGTGGCGCGGCGTGGTGGCGAGTTCGCGAGCGAAGTTTGATGTGGGTTCAAATTCTCTGCTACCTCGGCGCAGCTCCCGCAGCTGAAAGGTAACATCGAGATTCACCAGCAACTCGCTTCGCGAGTGTGTCCGATGCCGTGGAGCTGCTGTGCTGCCTTCGCGGAGAATGAGATGCATAGTTCCACATGCAGCAAGTCGACACGCGCTGCAGCAGAGGCGCGCTGTCCTCCTCACACAGTCAATGGAAGTGTTCAACGTGCAAGCGTTCATGTTGGTTGGTACAGAGCCTACGCCTTGAGGAAGTCCTGGAACGCGTCCGTGCTCGCGAACGCCGCGTTGTTGCCGATCGCGTTGAGCACAACTGCAAATTGTTGCTCGCGCTCCTTGATCAGCGCCGGGTTGGTCTTGCCACGGAAGAGCGTTCCGAGGTTGGCTGCAGGCAGCGTGGGTAGCAGAGGAGAGTTCGGCAGCTTCGCGTAGAGCTCCTTGAAGTCGTTGAAGCGCTTCTTGATCGATCCACTGCCGTCAGCGGCTTCGATGTGGTAGTACACGATGCCCTGCTCGGTGATCGACACGCCGCTGATCGCGAAAATCGTCTTGTTGGATGGTGCGGCGGTCGACGGAGCGGGCGGCACAGCTGCGCTTGCAACGGAGACGTTCGACACCGGAGCAGCGGCGGACTGCGAGGACGTCGCGGAGCCTGGAGCAGCCGCAGACACGTTCGATGCTGGAGCAGCGGCCACTGGTTCTTGCACAGGAGTAGATTGCGAGCAGCCCATGGTGGTCGCTGGCGTGTGAAGTACTTGGCTGGAAGTCTGAGGAGGAGCGCTGAAGAAGCTCTGGTGCGTCGGCCGAGGCGAGTCGAAGAATGACACTCGCCGGCTCCTCGGAGCAAGTGCAGGGCTTGCGAGACGACGGGAGAGACCCACCAGGAGCCAGATACATCAGATGGTCGCAGCAAGCCGTCCTTGGTAGAGAGGTATACACCGCATGGGCTGCCAGGTGGCCGACACTAATGCAAGGCGAACCATGGTGTGCGTGCAAATCTGTGCAACGAGCCACACACTGAGCAACCAGAGAGTGCAAGGCAAGACATTCATGTATCGCAGCGCTGAGCGCCTACCACCAACTGGTCTCGAAGCCCTCCCATGTGGCTATGTGTCGCTAGCGCTGTACGACTGGTTGCCGCGCTCTTGACAACAGCGTGGCTCGTTTCGAGCCATTCCGCAGTGCTCGTGCGTGGTTGGGAGGACCGTGTTGGCGCTGAGAAGAACAGCATGTGAGCTGCGCGAATGTATCGGGTTGTTTGAGAACAGAGCTGATAGCTACAAGTTCTCCAAGCGCCGCTCCACCGAAGATCGGCCTCGTCCTGCTGCCCGAAGCTTCTTCTTGGACTTGCAATCACGAGCCAGGAAGGGCTAGCGCTGCAGTGCAAATTGCATCAGCGGCGTACTAGCAGACTCTCCACACAAACAAGCTCTTGTCGTTCGCGCCGATCGTCACCAAGCGCGAATCGTCGCACGTGAACGCCACGCCGCTCACATTCATGCTGTGGCCGTGGAGCACGTGCTGCTCTGTGCGCTTGGACAAACAAGGCGAGTTGTAGACTCGGATCTCGCCTCGGTTATTGCCAGAAACTAGGATCTCCTTGGTGCGAGTCGTCGTGAGCGTGTGGAAGTACTCGTCTTCGCGAGAGAAGTCCCAGATGCCTTGCGTCGACCACGAGAACACACACGACTGTGTCGCCCATTCCACGTCCTTCATGCTTGATGGCGTCGTCACCTGACTGCCATCGAGCATGCTGACGAAGAGTAGCTCCCACGCCTCGCTGTTCACGCGCAAAGTGCTGCTGTCCGCGGCAAAGTCCATGTGTGTGATCCGCCCGTTTGCCTTCGGGAACTTGAAGCGCAGCGAGAAGTTGTCGAGTGTCGAGTAGAAGTACACGCAATGGTCGATCGATCCGAGCGCAAGCAGCGTGAGGTCTGGAGAGAACTTGATGTCCGCGATGCCCTGCTTGGAGTCCCTACCTTCGTGCAGCACCTCCAGCGTGAGTGCGTCCATGACCACGAACGCGCCGCTTTTGCCGGGACTCCCAGCGCTGTTGTCGCCACCTCCGAAGCCAGCAGCGAGCCATTTCCCATCGATAGAGTAGCATACGCACCGCAGCGACCCATCGAGGGTAGTCTTTGCCACCACCTGGCGGCGGTTCAGGTCCCACACGCGCACAGTTTGGTCCTCTCCAACAGTGGCGACCAGCTCGGCTCTGAGTGGATGAGCGCTGAGCCCATAGAGTCCTGTGTGGTCGAAGTGGCTCTCCGTGACGAGGCTGGTCTCGCCAGTAAGTCGAGAAAGCTCGAGAACCTCGCCTCCCTTAGTGCCAACGAGGACCCGATCTTCCGCGACGTCCCAGCACACCGACCGAACGAGCGCATTCTGACATGCGGGCTTGACGTCGTTCATGTCGAAATCTGCCAGTGGAGCGACAGACTTCGACCAGACTTTCACGTGACCGTCACGACCACCGCTGACGCATCCTTCTTTTGTTGCATGGATCGCATACACTGCTCCATTGTGTGCAGGTAACGCTCGGGACACAGCACAAGACTCCCAGACGTAAAGGTGCCCCGTCGAGCATCCAGTGACAACAAGGTTTCCGATCGATGCGCCACAAAGGATTGGCTGGAGCTGGGCTTTAGCGCCGAACACGCCGTACGTCCCAGCAAGACATGGCGGGTCGATTCTCCAGAAGATCACGTGGTTCTTCCCGCCAGACACCAACTGGAACGACGACGCTGAGTCCTCGATGAACGTGACGAAAAAGACATCGTGGCGCGTCGTCTTGGAAGATGCTAAAAGAGCACCATCGAACCAGAGCCCGCTTGACGACGAGTAGATCGCGAGCGAGTGGTGTTCGTCCTGCCCGACCGATGCGAGCAGATGGCCATCGCTACTGAAGGCCATGTAGCTCACTGCTTTGGTATGAAACTCGCTCAAGATCGCGACCGTCGAGCAAGACGTCGGCTCCCATATGTGGATCCGAGGACTCTCTTGCTGAAGATTCTCGCTGCAGATCTCCCCCGTCGCGATGAACGTCCCGTCCCTCGATCCTGCCAGACTCACGATCGGCCGCTTGTGCTCTCGGTAGAACTTCTGCATGTGTGTCCGCCGGTCGTACTGGATTCCAACACAGCCAGTGTGGTACACAACGTGCTTGGTCTTGGAGTAGACGACATTGTTTCGGACATCGTACGCGCGGAACCCGAAAACATGTTCGAGTGCGAGTGATACCTTCCCAGCAGCTCCCTCCTCTTCCGTCGGTTCCTTCGTTCCTGAGGATGGTGGGATAATGGCGCTCAGGTACGGCTTGATCTCTTCTTGTGGGATGTTGATGAACGATTCAGGCAGGAAGAGACCCTCAGCTGTGATATCGCTGTCGTCTTCGGGGTCTTTCAGTACCACTGCATTGCCCGCCACAGTTGTGTCGCCTCCGTCATCTCCATTTGCTCGCGATTTCCTCCACTGGAAGATGCAGCGGTCTGTTTTCCCAATGCTGACGCAGTGCGAGCCACCTCCCTTGCCTGAAAACTCGATGAGTGCCACTTCGCCGCTGTGCCCGAAGTACGTCTTGTACCCCGCTCCCTTCACGAAAGCGGGGAACTTGAACAAGTTGAGCGCTCCGTGAGATGTTCCAGCGATGATAACAGCTCTGTCGATGTCGTGAGATGTACCAGGAAGCGAAGTCGAGCACGCCGTGATCTGGATTGGAGATGCAGAAGCCGTTGCTGGCCACACCCCCTGGTTGTACCAGTTGTAAACCGTGGTGCACGTTTCCCACTTTTGATTGCGAAGTGCAGTGGCGCTCGCGACGTGGGAGCCGGTGGTGATGTCCGCGAACAAGAGCTCGAAGCCCCCGCAGTTGCTGCGAATGTACTGCGAGTCGCTCGATATGTCGAGATGCGTTATGAAGCTCTTGTGCTTGTTGAACACTGCGCGCTTGGTGTAGGAGTTCGGGACGTCGTAGATGTAGATCGAGTTGTCAAGTGAGCCGACGACGAGCGACTGGCCGTCAGGAGAGTACTTGATCACCGAGATGGATTGCTTTGTGTCTCGTGTTTCGTACACAAGTTCCACGCTGAGCGTCCGCTCTTCGAAGACAAGGAGACTTCCATCTTTCTTGTGCCGCTTTCCTGCTCCCCCGCTCCCGAGTCCAACTGCAATGAAGTCACCATCGTAGGAGTACGCACACGCACGACTGCTCGTGTCCAGTTCCTTCGTCAGTACCTGCACGTGGCGAAGTAGATCCCAGACGCGCAGTACGCCCTCATCGCCAGCAGTGCAGAAGCGTTCTTTTGAGGGACAGACGCTGAGTCCGTGCAGCTCCTTCCGGAAGTGGTGAGCCAAGCCTGTGGTTTCTGTGCCGTCTGGCGTCCGAAGAGTCTGAACCGACCCGTCCAGTGACGAGATGAGGTGAATCGTGCTCCCCATGGTCCCGACCACCAGTGTGTTGCGCTCAAAGTCCCAGAACGCACTGCGGATCGCGTGACTCGGACCGTTGAACTCGCTGAACTCGCTTAGGCACTCGAGATCCGAGCTCCACAGCTTCACGACACCGTCCTTGCCGCCACTCACAATGTGCGACGGAGACTTCTGGACACAGTACAGCGCTGCGACCCCCCGAGCATGCGCTGGGACGATGCTCACGAGTTCGATGCCTTTGAATCGATAAAGATCTCCGCTTGTCGTGCCGACAATCGCATCCTTCCCGCAGAACACGACGCTCAGAAAACTCTGCACCAGTCCTTTCTTGCCCAGGATTGCGTTCTTCTTGACCAAGCACTTGCCCGCGAGTCGCCAGAACGACGCAACTTTCACCCCTACCGTCATCAGAATCGCCGAGTTTGTGTCGGTCGAAGACCCACTGCTGCTTGATCCTGATGCTGCCGAGGCGTCGCTGCTGTTGCGGATGCCTTGCGGTTCATGCTGAAAACGAACGCCGAGGATGCGTCCTACCCCATTCGTACTCGCGCGAGCCAGCAACACCCCACTTTGCCAATCGTAGATTGCAAGTGAGTTTTGATCGTCAAGTCCGACGCTCGCGAGGAGGTTTCCGGCGGTGTTGAAACACAGTTCAGCGATGCCGCGACGGTGAAACCCGCGCAGAGACATCACCACTTGCATCGTGTCGATCCTCCAGACGTGGATGGCAGGGTACTTGCCCATCTGCCCAGACGCTACGACCTCCATCGAGTTGGATGTGACAACTGCTGGTTCAGCATCGGATCCCCTCACAGAATCGGCGCTTGGAGTCTCCGCGCGCGTCGTTGAGCTGGACGTGTTTGGTCGCTTCTTGCTCTTGAAACCAAAATGCACGGCAACACTTGTGACTTCGTCAGTGTGCTGCTTGAAGTGTCGCTGGAGCCAGAGCTTGTTGTCCTGCACCACCACGACATTCGCGGCTGGGAAGACCACGTAGCCTCTCGATTTGGTTAGGAATACGTTGTTGCGCATGTCGTGGCACCGATAGCCGTAGACCCACTCCAGCTCGAGGTTCTCGTTTGGAACCGCAGAGAGGTCGAGGTTCGTTTCATCGGGAGCGTCGGCAGGAGCGATGCTGCTCGATACCCAGGGTTTGACAGGAAGTGCAGCAGGTTGAGCGCTCGAGTCTTTATCGATGTTTGCCTCACTAACACCGCGCTGACACAGCAAGTCGAGCGCAAAGTCGCCGACTGCAACAGCTTCGTCAAACGCGGTCCGCTCGTTACCGTGGCCCATTTCCAGCTCGTCGTCCGAGGTCGGGTGGTATTCGTACTCGGTGACGGCGGCATTTTCACTGTTCGAGTCTTCCTCTTCGTACTCAACGCGCCATTGGAATATGCACCGCTCTTCTTTAGCGCACGCGATCACCGTGGTGCTGTCAGCGCTGAAGCGGACGCTGGAAATGGCACTGCAGGGACCTTGGACGATCTGGCAAAGCGCGTTCTCCGCGACGCACGGGTATCGATAGAGACGCAGGACTCCGAAGTCGTCGCCGGTGACCAGGAGTTGGCTTGAGTGTTGTTTCTCGCTGCTTCCCGATCGATCGACCGCAGTGATTTCGTATCGAGAGCTTTCCGAGGTTGGCCAAGCTCCTTGAACCCACCATCCGTACGGACACGTCCACGACAGCCACTCGACGTCTTTGAGCGTCGCGATGCGCGTGATTTCGACACCCGACGCACTTTCGAAGAACACCATCTCCCCCTTGTTCGTGGCGCTCGCCATGATGTACTCGCCGGTCGACGAAAAGTCAAAATTGCTCAGCACCACACTCGCGTCACGCGCCTTGCACTTGCCTTTCGACGCCCAGTCTTCTGTGTTGTACGCGTAAATGAAGTTGTCGTTCGAGCCAACGGCCAGTGTGAGCCCGTCTCCTGAGAATTTGACGTTCCGGATGTACTTCTTCGAGTCTTTCGTCTCATACTTGACGGCGAGTACGTTCTCGCTCAGAACAGCGAACGCGCCTTGCTTGTTTGGGTTGATCAGCTTCGCCTGGAGACTGGACAGTTTGGAGTCGTCCGCGCCTTGCCCAATCGCGAGAAGCGAGCCGTCTGGAGAGTACGCACACGTTTGCGACGGTGCCTCCAGCATCGCCATTCGTGACTGACGGTGAGAACTCAAGTCCCAAATGCGGATAGTTCGGTCGTCACCGGTGGTGCAAAATTCTCTCTTCAGCGGGTTCACTGCGAGTCCGTGCAGTTCGTGCGCGAAGTGGCCACAGAGCATCGATCCAAAGTGCAGATTTGATCCGTCGCTCGTTGCGATTTCGTAGATCTCAGCTCCTGAGGTCGCAACGAGCAGTTTCGCACCGCCATCCGGAGACGCGCTCACACTACGAACACGCGACGAGACGCTGCCGAGCGCTTCCATGTCGAACTGTGCGCCAGGTTCCATGTGTTTACTCCAGAGTCGAATCTTGCCGTCACGTCCTGCACTCAGCATGCCGCCAGCAAATGCCTGCAGTACGTTGACTGCGCTCGCGTGTGCGTGGAGAACCTTGATGCAGTTTCGACCCTCAAACAGCAAGATCTGCCCTCGAGCTGTTCCCGCGAGCACAATGTTTGGGTCGTTCGGCAAGGATGCCAGGCTCAGGAGCGTCTGCACTTTTGTCTTTCTGCCGAGCACGCCGCGACGCTTGTAGAAGAGTGGATGCTCGCTGGTGTACCGATCGTCACTCTCGCGACTCCAGAAGAATAAGTGCCGTCGCCCGCAAGTCACGATCAGACTGTTCGTCGGAACGATGCACGCGTGAACAGGCTCGCTTCCGCACCGGTCAGCGAAGATCATCGTCGCAGGTTTCGCCCACTCGATTCCACTCGCGGACGTCTCCCATTGGTAAACTGCAACGCAGTGGAAATCATCTTGTCCGATCGTCACAAGAGCCCGTCCGTTCGGAACCCATGCAAGATGCCGGATGCCATGCTTGTGAAACCCGCGCAAGACGCTGAGTGTGCTGTCGAGCGCCAGAACACTCCAGACGACCACCTTCGGCGCCAACCCCCGCTCTCCAGACGCGACTATGCTTCTGTTCGTCGGATGCACCGCGAGTGTCTGCACCATGTCGGAGTGGTGAAATACGAACCGCTGCTTGTGCTCGATAACATCGTAAAGTACTAAAACGCTTCCGGCGGGGTACACGACCTTGGCAGCCGAGATGTACTTGACGACTCCACGGATGTCGCTGTTGAAACCGTGAATCCACTCGAGGTCAAGGCTTGCCGCTGGAAGGCTGGAGTTGATCGACGGTGGTGCGCTCGGTGCCGCGTTCGCAACAACGCTCTGCCAAGGCTTGTGCGGGATTGGCACCGACTGCGAGAACGACGGCGCTTTAGAGTCGAACGGGAAGCTCAAATCGCGTTTTCGAGCGGCGTCAGAATCGTTGAGAGGAAGGACAGGAAGTTCAAGCTCCAGGTCGCTGTCGTCGCGGTCGTTCTCTTCAGCGTGCTCCTCCGGACTATCGAAGTAGTCGATCCATGACGTCATCTCTGGCGTCGTCTCTGCGAACTTGAGGAACTCGTGCAGTGTGATGCAATCGTCGGGACCGTTCTTTTGAGCCTTGTGGAACGCGTGGAGCGCGATCTCTTCCAGAATGAGTTCGGTGGGGCACACGACGCCGATTGAAAGCTTACAGAGCCCTGTAAGTGTCGACTTAAGCGCCAGCGTGAGCTCGTCGATTGAGATCTGACCGGTTTCGTTGAAATCGTAGCAGTTGTACACGACTGGTCGGGCCGCAGTGTGGTGAAGAAGCAGCGCAAACAAGCGTAGCAGTGCACACACACCGCACGTGTCAGTTCGGGTCCGAATCTCCAAACGCGCAACTCAGTTGGTGATGCACGCGCACAGGTGAGCTTCTGCGCGATCGTCATCGCCGACATGACCGCGACGGTGCCGAGGAACTCCAGCGCGTCCACGAGTCCATTCTGTGGTGAGCAGCAGCGATGCCAGTGAGTTGTGAGACGGCGCGAGTCGACACCGGAGTGTACGTGTGGAGCATCCATTGGGCACCTCGTCAGTGTCCAGCTCCACAAACAGCGCGGCCGTGAGCTGATCCATCTCGGCCTTGGCGTGGATCTCGAGCGTCGGCTGCAGTGCGCGGCAGATCTCGCTCGCCTCATCCTGGTTGAGTCCGAAACCCTCGGCCACGTCGTTGAATGTCTCCCAGAGCTTGTTCACATCCTTTTCAGAGCCTGCGGTCGATCAGTGCACTGATGGTTGGGGGTGGAAGAGGAAGAGGTAAAGAGCGAGCAGCGGGCTTCGCACCGTTGACGAAGGGTGTCGCGGCCGCCACGAACGCCGCCTTCCCATGCTTCTGTCCCATCACCGCCGAGCTGCAGCGCAAGGCTCTCCTTGCTGCTTCGCGGCGCGGCGCAGCGCGATCTTGCGACCTGAGCGCGACTGCTCAAGATTCGCCGTAGCGATAAAATCAAGGGTTCTTTTGTGCTGAATTTACTTGGTTATAGCACTATCGGATATTTGAATTGGCGCTTCCTTGCGGAGACGTTCTTCATGGGTCACGACGACCGGCAGTCTCCAGCTCTCAGCAGCAGCCCCAACGTGGGACCAGCGGACCAAGGAGCACTGGAGTGTGGCGGCGACGGAGCGCCTCTATGGCAGCCATCGCCGGCGGAGAACATGCCGCTGCTCGACGATGCCACCGCGCTAGACTGGACGCTCGTTGGCGACACCTCGATCGCGGGCGAGCAAAACACGAGAGAGGATGAAGCATTGACTGGCAGCTGCGCACCACTCGCGCTCGCGCTCTCGCCGATAAGCTGTCACGCAATGCAGCGGGATGCTCGGAAGCGAGCGCTGGCGGCTTCCAGCTCGAGCCGCTATCGGCACCGCAAGAAGGTGCGCGTGAGCTCGTTGTGGTCGCTGATTGACAAACGAGCAACTGAGCGGTGGACCCGCGGGCGATCCAGTTGGAGACGGATGCGCTGAAGGAGTGGGTGGCGCACCTGAGCGCGCACCTGATGCTGCTGCGAGGCGAGCAGCAGCAGCTCCAGCGCTCGAAAGCGGCGGCACACTATGCAGAGGTCGCAACAGCGGAGCGTCGGCGCCGCCAAGCGTCGGAGCGCCAGAACGCGGCGCTGCGCGACTCGCTGTATGCGCAGCGCGTGTTCCTGTTGAACCTCAAGAGCTTGCTCGCCTCATCAGTGACCTTGGGGTTGTCAGCGGAGCTGAACCTGCACGAGCTGCTGCACTCGTACTGTCGCCTCGGGGAGAGTGAGCGCCAGCGAGCGCGAGCCGCTGAAGCGGTGTTCTCGGACGCGAAGCTGGACCTCGCCGTCCGGGTGGTCTTGGGTGAGACTGCGTCGATGCGGGGCAGTGTCTCCGGACCGATGATTATCAGTTCGTGCGTAACTTCGTCCGCGACGATGATCGGAGCGACGCAGAAGTCGGTGTTCGCGTTCGACGCTGTCGATCTGCCGCGAGCCACGGTATTCGCGCTGGAAGGCGCACACAAGAGTGGGCAGGAGTGGCCGCAGCACTCTCTGGTGAGCGAGGAGTTCGTCGGCAACTCGCCATCGCATAACCTTCGCTTCGAGGCATCGACAGTCCGCTTCTGCAGCGTCAACTCGGGGAATGCAGTGTTGGTGGAGTCGCGTTCGGTGAGCTGCGTCCGCGCGACAGACGAGTACTGTCTTTTGGTGACGGATTGCGTCGACGAGGACGAGCTGTACCCGATGGCAGCCGCGCCGACGTGCGTGAAGCAGGACATGGTGGCCGTGTGAGTTGTATGCTCGGAGGACGCAAGCTCGCGTTTTGTGGATGTGAAGAGACACTCACCACTCACCGTGGTCACGCTGCTCTCGATCGACAGGTTTCTTCTTCGACGAGAAACGTGCGATGACGGCGTAGAGCGCGTGGTGTGTCGAGCAGCTTGTACGAAGTTGCATTCGAGCGACGCGACGAGCGTAGGACCACGAGAGGACGCGCGGCAGTTCGCGCAGCACTCGGAGGTGGGGATGCAGCTGTGCGGAGCGTGGATGTACCAGCACATGAAGCGCTACATGGAGCGGTCGACCGCAGAACGCGTTGACGTGTATGTGTAGCCTGCAGCCCTTTGCTCTGCGCTTATGTCAGCAGAAAGCGTTTGCTGCTAGCAGAACAAGTACTTGCACGAGTTGGAGGGGCATTTGATGAACGCGCCAGCTTTACTACGATCAACATGTAGCGGAGATTGGCGAACCCTGCAGTTGCTGTGGTGGTAACGCAAGCTGTGGGAGTACTTCGGAACGAGAGTGTGCGCAGCGTTCTTGGCGATCTGGACGGGCTCTCTTTGCTCGTCATGATTCCATGCTTGAACGTCTTCGGCAGCCCCACCGCCCCCACTTCACTCGTTGTTGTTCGACGACCCTCTTCTTCGCATCGACGAAATCGTCGGGTCAAACGTGAAGTCGTCGAACGTGGCGCTCATGATCGCCGATTGGTGTGTGCACACGCTGTCCACGACGGGCTCGGACGTAAACTCGGCGTCGAAGTTTCCAACGTCCAGCTCGTCCTTCACGACCGGTCTCCAAGGCGGTGCAAGCTCCCTGCGCAAAAGCTTGTCCCACGCGATGGACTCGAAGAACGGGTGCGCGCGGATCTCTTCCGCGCCACCCCGAGACCCCAGGCGATCTTGCGGGTTGAACGTCAAAAGTCCGAAGAGCAGCGACGCGGCGTCGCTCGGCATCTCTGACGGCATGATCTGCTGCATCACACCGGGGGTCATGATCTTCTTCACCATCACCTCGCGGTTGTCGTCGAGGAACGGGTGTACGCCCGTGATCATCTCAAAGATAAACACCCCGAGCGACCACCAGTCGACCGCGTAGCCGTACTTGCTCATCGAATAGACTTCCGGCGCGAGGTACTCGGCGCTGCCTGCAAGTGTCTGAGCGCCACGGTCTGACACCACGTTGAGTTTCGACAGTCCGAAGTCCGTGACACGAATGTGCCCCGACTCCTCCAGTAGGATGTTCTCGGGTTTGAGGTCGCGGTACGCCACCTTTACGCGATGCAGATGCTCGAGCGCCAGCACCAGCTCTGCAGCGTAAAATCGGCACAGCTCCAGTCCGAAACCCGAGTCCGTCATGTGGTGGAAGAGCTCGCCGCCGCTGCAGTAGTCTGTCACGAGATACAGCTTGTCCTTCGTCTGGAACGAAAAGCACAGCCGCGCGATGAACGGATGGTCGATCTCCTCCAGGATGAGCCGCTCGGTTTTGATGTTCTCCTGCAGATCTTGCCGCACTACGCTCGCCTTTCGGATCACTTTCATCGCGTACACGGCGCGCGTGTCCACTTTGCGCACGAGAAACACCTTCCCGATCACGCCCTTGCCGATCACCTTGATCAGATCAAAGTCGCTCACGGTCACCGGCGCCGCAAACACTCGTCCTCCGCGTCCGCTGCTCAGCAATGACATGCGGAGATTTGATGTATCGGACGAACGTCGTGCGCTCTTGGACGGCCGGCGGCCTTCTGAAGACGACGTGGACGACGACGACGACGACAAATTGCTGTGCGAGCCAGTGGAGCGATGGTGCTTTCTCGGCTTGAGCGAGTCGATCCGTTCCCGCACGTGCCCGAGCCAAGATTTGGTGGCGGACTTGGATTCCAGAAGGAACTGCGTGGTGCTGCATCCTCGGTCACGAGCCGCGACGAAGAACGCAAACGTCGTCTCAAGCGACATGCTGATCGTCCTCGCTTTGTTGCTGCTGCTCCTCCTTGACAGCGACGACGACGACGACGACGATGACGGACTCTTCCTGTCACTCCCAGATGAGGCTCCCGCAAGATCGCCGATTGACAGACAGGTACACGACAGCTGCTCCTCTGCCGACAAGATCCGCGCACCCGCTGCCACTTGAGCGTCCGCCTTGAAGTTGATCGCCTTTTTCTTGAGGAAGTTCCCGACGAGCGGCGAGGTGCTGAGCGGGTCGATCCGGTATGCGCCTTCCGCGAACACGATGCCATGCAGGCGCCGCACAACCTGGTCCTCTCGGTTCTGGATGAGCGTCGTCACGAGCTTTGCACCGAATGAGTACGCCAAGATGTAGACGTTCTTCGCCTGCGCGCGACTGATGATGTTGTCCCAGACGTACAGCGTATGCTCGTCCGGCGAGGCGTTGCTCCGGATCGGGAAGAGCTCGTTGCCGATCGTCACGTTGTTTGTGAACGGGTTGAGTACAGCGACCGCGAAGCCGAGCGTTTGTGCGCGGCGGAAGACCGGGAGCATGGAGCCCATCTCAAGTCCTTCCTGGATGAGCAGGTCACGGCTCCAGATCCCAGGCTGCACGCCACGGCCGCCGTTGATCACGATGATGAGGTCGTCGTTCGAGCGCCAGTCTGCAGAGAGGAAGACGCTCGAGCGCGCCTCCTTGGGCTCGTCCGGTCGCGGGTCGATCGGTACGTGCACCTGCTTGAAATTGAGGTCGGCGAGCATGTCCATCTGGATGTGGAAGATGGCAGCTTTGACGATCTCGTCGATCTCGCCGGCGCGGCTCTCGTCACTCATGATCTCGAACACCGCCTGGTTGGACGCGCAGTGACGCAGCGTGCCAGTGTTGTCGAAGTAGTAGCTGAGCTCCTCGAGCGATTCGAGTTGATCGGAGGTGGTGAGCGAGTCGCGGTCGGAGCGGCGTCCGCTGAAGCCCGAGGAGACCGTGTCATCGTCGCTGGCGGCACTGGTGGCGACACGGCTTCCACTGCCACCTTCTCCGGGCACGGGTAATCCGTGTTTGCGCAGCACCGCCTCGAACTCGGCAACGCCTGGACAGAGGATGTACTGCTTCCCGTCCTCGAGCGCGGCCGGCTGCGTGACGAGCAGGAAGGTGCTGGCGTGGAGGATGCGACAGCCGTCGAGCAGTCCCAGCGGTCGGTCTTCGATCTCTATCTCGTCGTCGTTGCAGCTCTGCGCGTGGTAGGTGGTCGTGGGTTGTAGGCGATCGAGTGGCATGCGAGCAGGGTAGAGTGTGCGTGAGAATTCTGAAGGGGGGAGAGGGGGGGAGGGGGTGATGATGAAGCGATAGAGAGTGGAAACGTGTGCGCGTACCATGAGGAACTCGTTGACGACCGCGATCCAGGAGTCTTCTGGGGCGATGAAAGCCATGGCGGGTCGGCTAATGGCGAGCGTGGCCGGCGGGGGACCGGCGAGCGTGGCCTGCTGCACGAACACGCGGCACGTGGCGGCCATGCCGGCGTCGACGTCGCGGGTGTGAAGAAGGCGACGGCGGCGAAGGAGAGCGAATACGTTAGTGAGAAAAGCAAGGGAGAATCGTGACTCGAACTTTGTGAAATTACGACAAGAGCCCCACCAGAATCCTGGAAGCGCTGCTGAGCGGCATGAGCAGCTAGCTCCGGTGCGCTACTTGGCGTCCGAGGTGGTGGCGGCAAAGTCCGGCAACACGGCTGGTGGCAGCACGGAGATCGTCGTCTCGCTTGTTGACGTGGAGTACCAGACCGCCGACATCGCGTCGTTCACGTTCGAGCTGAGCTTGAGTGTGTCGTTCTTCCCGGGCAACTTTGCAGTCTTCGACTTCTCGGCGCACTTTGAGCACTCGTACCAGCACATGAACAGCGCGAACCCGAAGACGCTGAATGACGACCACGTGCGCACATGGACGATCTCGTCGTCGCCACCAGCTCGGACGGACTCTGGTGTGAGCATGACACAAGCTTTCGGGTCGAC